>PVJA010005028.1:0-84833 GCA_004027025.1 Myocastor coypus | reverse complement strand
TGCTTGGCCATTTTGCTTTCTGTGAAAGCCTGAGAGAATGTTTTTCTCTGGGTGACTCTCCTTAGACGCACTGCAGTTCATTCATCCCTTTCCTCTGAGGTCCCATAATCTCCTTGACCAGAAAATTTGGGACACCTCTGAGTTATAGGATATTACAGCACAGGTTCTCTTATATCCTGGGTCTTTATTGACCTTGAAGAGCTAGGGCCAAAATATTGGCTATCCTTATAGCCCGTCTTTTTCTCCAATTTTCGGTCTGTTAACTTACATTCTTAACCCTCCAGCAGAAAAGCTTTGTGATACTATTACTCTATAACATAGGTACTTGAGCTTATCATCACTGGCTTTCTGAGTATCAAATATCTTTGACTCAGCTTGTAAATGATATTTTCTGACCATCATTGAGATTCTAATAACTTTCCATACAATGTGATATAAGCAGTTACACAATTTTGACACAGATATTTGGAAATTCAAGGAAATACAAAATTGTAGCCTGTCAAGACTATGGTATTTGGCCCAGTCTCTTATTTTCAAGTGCTACTCTTGAGAGAGAGAATGACAGTAACTGAGTTTACACCAGGAGCAGTGCATATCAAACAGACAAGAGTGACATGTATTCCAAACATAGTTTTAGCGTTACATTGTGCTATAATCAATATGCTGAACCTTTTGCAGGTTCTTGACACCAATATCTGATTCATCTGATACTTTAGATTGTAGACAAGTACTTTGAAGACAACCTTAGGCATTATCACCGCCATAGCTGGATTCCTAGTCTTTTGTTACAGGGGGATACTGTCTGGTTTATAATGTTGTTTTCAACTGTTTTTTTTTTTTAAATCCTCTTTTAAAAATAAAATAATATAAATAAGTAAATATAGAGAGTGTCTTACAAAAATCCCTGTAAAATGTGATGGGAAGGAAAGGTGCCTGGGACCTTTAAAAGGCGGAGCTTAGCGGCAGGCATCAGGCCATTGGAGTTGTGGCTTGCAAGGAGCTGCAAAGTTTCCTGTCTCTTTCGCATCTTGACTTGTGTTCTGAACTGCTTTCTTCTCTGCCTGCCTCTGTAATATTTTCCTCTGCCCAGAATCCCTAAGAACAATGGGCACTCGATCCGAGTCTTGATTCTGTACATCCGTGACCCAAAATAACTCCTTTTTATCTTATAAACTTCACTGCTCTAGGGATTTATTTCAAAGTAGTAACAGCAAGCTGCCTGGTACAGCCAGAAGGAATCAGGAACTCAAGTTATTGTGCCTATTGGGATGCAGACGGAAATTCAGCCAGAAGAAATAGAATTCAAACAGAATGGGGAATGCAACAGATAGCTGAATGGAATGAAAAGCAGGCTGGGGGGCCAGTTTAGTTCGTTGGTACCAGTTAAGAAAAAAAAGAAGAAAGAAAGATAGAGAGAGAGAGAGAGAGAGAGAGAGAGAGAGAGAGAGAGAGAGAAAGAAAGAAAGAAAGAAAGAAAGAAAGAAAGAAAGAAAGAAAGGAGGGAAGGAAGGAAGGAAGAAAGAAAGAAAGAGAGAGAAAGAGAGAGAGAGAGAGAGAGAAAGACAGTGAAACATTAAAGCATAGGTAGCAGTATTAAGACTGTCGAGGACAGGATGTTCACTGGTGTCATGAAAACATGCTAAGCTCATCCTGTGATATGCAGGAGAGAACTCAGGGTCAAAAATTAAGAGCTCTGTTAAACCTAGGACCTCTGAGTCCACAGAGGAAGCTTGAGCAGCCACATAGGAATCCAACAGAAAGCAAGAGAGAGGAAAATTCTCCCACAGGCGTAAAATGACAGAAATCAATAAAAAATATTCCAGTGTTTTAAAGTGAAGGGAACAATTATTTATAATTACACATTTAGAATAAGCAAGGTATTTTTTATCTTTTTGAGACAGGGTCTCACTGTGCAGTTCAGGATGGCCTTGAGCTCACTTTTGGAGCCCATGCTGGTCTCGAACTAGCACCAATCCTCCTGCCTCAGCCTCCCAAGTGCTGGGATTACAGGCGTGAGCCACCACGCCCGGCTTAGAATAAGCAAGGTATTTTTTTTTTAAGCCCACATCTGATCCATAACCTCAAAAAGAAAAAAGGAAAAGCCAAACAAAACAACCTCTCCCCACCAAACTAAAAAAAAAAAAATGATCAAAGAAAGTTTAAAATTATGCTGCTCCTACGTACACTCGTTATGCTATTTCAAAGCAGCACTCCCAAGAGATAATTGATCAAACAGTGTCAAAAAATACTAATATTAGAGAATTCGGAGAGTACAACTATATGAGAACCTCGCTTGTTTGCAATCCCATCCAAACACGGATAAAATGTGCACATTGCCAGCCTACACAGTCCTGAGAAGTGCCACACAACAGAAACGATGGGCTGTGTCTCAGTTAGTCTTCTTTTGTTCCTGGGACAGATACATGGCACCCAGAAAGGGGGAAGGAAACTTTTATTTAGCTCCACAGTTACTGGAGGTTTCAGTCCCTACTCAACTGGATCCGAGGCAGAGAGGCACGTGGCAGAGAGCAGCGGCTCATGGCGGCAGAACAGCAACAATGCCGACAGAGGCAACCGAACCACCAGGGCAGCAGAGAGCAGCAGCGCTAGTCTGTCTCTTTATATTCCATTCAGGCTCTCTGCCTTAGCTTATCCACAATGCCAGCAGTACTCACACCCATAATCCCATCGGTACTAACATACATAATCCCAGTGGATCATGAGTCAAGTCTCAAACTCTAGAAGTCTCTGCCCCATGATTGCATGAGGCTTTGGGGGGACAGCTAGACATAAACCATAACACACTGCTTTTCCTGGTTCCATGCAAATTGAACTAGAAGCCAGCTGTTAAAAGATAATGAAGCAGGCAAGAGCTTGAAATGCAAAAGTGTTGCGTCTCTAGAGCCAGTCTCCAGTTATGAGGCTGCGCTTTTGCAGCCCTTTTTCTATAGCGGGTAACAAAGGGGTTACCAGGAAGGTATCCTGTGTCTTTGGATCCCATGAGTTCACGGAAGGTGGTACTCTTGTTACTTAACAGGGGTAGAAATCTTGGGAAATGTGCATCGGAAATGTTCCTGTGCTGGGCGTTCTGCCTGATTGGGAATATGTGAAGTGCAAAATTGCCAGGGGGCAGGGCCATCACGGTGACAGTCCTGCAGTGTACTTGCACGAACCAATATGGCTGCATCATCACTTGGTAATATAGTCCCATGAGGCCATTGTATACATATATGATCTGCTGTTGACTGAAGGATCAGTATGCAGGGGCATAGTAGTTTTCAAGACTGGATGAGAAGACACTGCTACATAGGCGTGCTGCCAGATTACGCTGAAAATCTAGCCTATTTGCTTTTTTGATAACATCTTTTCTTAAAGAAGACTCAATTTTTTCTTTTTTATGGCAGAATAGTATTCCCCTATGTGTAAAAATCCCATCATGCTTTTCTCTGGGCAGATGTCTGAACCAAAACACTGCCAATGTCACAACTGCTTCAAGTCTAAGGAAAACTTGATTCCCATGACAATAGAGGGACGACTCTTAACAGGTGCGCTGGGCTTTTGTTCTACCTAGTTTTACATTCCTAAAGTGAAGGGGAGGGAGTTGAGGGATTCGTTTCTATTCAAATATAGAAGATTTTTTTTTTCTTTATGAGACAGGGTCTCGCTGTGCAGTTCAGGCTGGCCTTGAACTCACTTTTGTAGCCCAGGCTGGTCTCAAACTCACACTGATCCTCCTGCTTCAGCCTCCCGAGTACTGGGATTACAGGCGTACACCACCATGCCCGACTCAAATATAGAAGATATTGGAAAACCCTAAGTGTAAACATGCACCAATATAATCAGACTTTGCATACAGTAGGTAGGAGAATCCAAAATCTGCAGTGAAACAGTGAATTTGCCTAGCACAATACTGACAAAGCCCTATCCACTTGCCCCGTTGAAAATAAAAATAATTCAAAGCAAATCATACTGCTAAAAATCCTGTTTTTAAAAAAAGTTCATTTATCTGTTGAACACAGAGTCTGCATTAAAGATTTGCTGCTAGGGATTGTGCCGCCATCCACAGGGTTGTATGAGTACCTCTGCACTTTTACGTCTTTATCCAGTAGTTAATCGTGTATTAATTATTATAACCATTCTATTAAACTGTTTTGAAACTTTCATTGCAATTTATTGTCACTATTATTATTACTATTATTATTATTATTATTATTATTATTATTAGCAGAACCAGGGATCAAACTCAGGACCTTGCACTTACCAGGCAGGCACTTGTGGCCTTATGCTATTTCCTCAGCCCCCACTCACTGCTATTTTATCTTTATTTCTCATTAAAATGAATGAAAAATATTCAAGAAGAAAACTAGAATGGGAATAATTGAACGGAGTAGAATTTCCACTCTTTGGTTTTTTGAAGAAATTGCTTCCCGATTCTCATAGTGGTTCTGAAGTTTTACTGACGTAATAATCAAAGCCCCAACAGCAGGCCTCATCAAAATAGGGAGTTAGAAACCCTGAAATTCAGCTGGAGCCAAAAGGGACCCAGAACAGCACATTCCTCCTCAAATTTATTTGCTCAGAAATATTGTTTGAGCAAAAGAAAGTAACTATTACACAAGATCAAAAATTCAGTCATCGTATTTGATTCTTCAATATTTTTGAAATCTCTTTTTTCTTCCTTTCTTTCTTTCATTCATTCTTTCTTTCTTTCTTTCTTTCTTTCTCTTTCTCTCTTTCTTTGTTTCTACCTTCTAGCTTTCTGTCCTCTTTCTTTTGTATGTAGTACAGGATTTACAAGGTCTGTCTACACAGGCCAGACTCCCCAGTGATCCTCCTGTTCTCAGCCTCCTAAGCGCTGGGATTACAGGTGGGTGCCGCTACACCCAGTCTCAGTCAGGTCAGCACACCCCATGGCACGGGGCTGGTACAGTGTGTCAGAGATCAGACTCTCAAGCCCCTGAGTCTCCTGAAGCAGGCACTTTAGTCCACTGAGCTACCTGGCTGACCCTAAAACTTCTCCTATATTCGAAAAACAAATCAACTGGCCAGTCTTGAAACCTTAGCTTGAAACCTTAGGATGCCTTACCTTTAGATTTTTATCCTTTATTCTAATTTTTCTGTGCGGTACCAGAAACATCCCAAGCCCTTTTCTTTTTGATCGAGACATGGTCGCCCCAAGCCACTAAATTGCTCAGACTGGGCTGGCTGGAGCCTTCTAGCCTCCTGCCTCAGAGTTCCAAAGTGCTGGGGCGGTAGGTGGATATCTCAATTCCTCTTCCGGCATTGCTGGGACAAATACCTGATACCCAGAATGAACGAAGGGAAGGTGTACCTGGCTCACAGTTCATGGAGGTTTCAGTCCGTACTCAGCTGGCTCCAAGGCAGATGAGCACAGGGTAGAGGGCAGCCATTCACGGTGGTGGCAAAGAGCAAAATGGAGCAGTGCCAGCAACAGTAGCTATAGAGAAGAAGTCTGTCTCTGACTCTCTTATGTGACATTCGGGCTCTGTGCCTCAGGCTGGGTGTAGCACCCACACCCGTAATCCCAGCAGGACTAGGACCCATAATCCCAGTGGATGATGAGTTTATCTCAAGCTCTGGAAGTCCCTGCCCCACGAATACAGGAGGTTTTGTGGGGGAACAACTAGACACAAACCGTCATAGCAGGCAGTACCGTGTCCAGTTCATCCTTGGACCTTCTTTGATATGTTTTCTCTTCACTGAAGGGGGCTATGGCAGTGGAGAGATATCAGCAGCGCTCCTCAGTCTTCTTCCTCCAAAATATCCTGCATCACAGCATCGGTGGTCTCCAATTTACTTATTTATATTTTCGGTGGTACCAGGAATCGAACACAGAACCTTGTGCTTTCCAGGCAGGCCCTTCTTCCACTGAGCTATCTCCCCGGCCCCAGCACGACTGATCACACAATGGACACCAAATCTGCTGAGCGTGAGCCACTGGCGTCCTTTTTACAACTGACTTCCTCAAGCAGCTCGCAATCTGTCAGGCAAAGGCTGACACAATTTTCTACAAGAGATGTGTGCTTTGAGCTGCAGACACTGAACATGAGGTGTTAGGAACGGGTGTGAGGAGACGAGGAACTCCTGTAGGTGGCACTTCATGAATGGTGTCAGTGCCGTTACCAAAGAGCTATGGAAGAGCTCGCTGCCCCTGTCCTCACTGTCTGAGGACACCGTGACCTAGAACCATGCATGAACCAAGAAATGAACCTCACCACAGAGGGTATCTTCCGTGTCTGGACCCTGGGCGTCAGCCGCCAGGACTGTCAGCAGCACACGCAGGGCTGCAGGGTTTCGTTAGAGCCGATGAGGTGGAACAGCAAACGGGCACAAGGAGAGAGAGAAAAGTTCAGTGACCTTGTCAAGGTCACGGATATTGGTTCAGAGTTTGACCTAAGTCCAGCAACCTCTGTTGAGACTCTGTAGCCGCCGTTTTTCACGGCTAGTATTAAGTATTGACAGCAATTCACTGATAGAGACATGGGTTTCTTTGGGGCTTACGACTGTAGTTTGCAGCCCAGAGTCCAGTGCCCCCTGTGCATACATTGCAGAGTGAGTGTGAGGCCAAGAAAACCACTCACATCATGGGCTATGAAGCAAAGCGACATGGGAGGAGCCAGAGATCTTGCCACGCCCATCAAAGACCCACCCATTAAGGCCTCGGGTCCTCCTGTGGTCACATCCGCTGCACGTACAGAGAGTTCCCTGTGCTCACATCCTGAGGACTGAAACCAGGACACAGGCCTCTCTGGGGCACGTTCAATATCTATATCATAGCGGAGCCGATATATTCAAATCTGAAAGCCTACCTCGCATGAAAGAAAAGATAGTTACCATGAGAAAATGTGAGTGGATACCGTTGGGTGCATTTGTACCATTTCTTCTATTTTATTTTTTATTATTTATTTATTTATTTATTTATTTATTTATTTATTTATTGTCTTTTTGAGACAGGGTCTCACTGTGCAGTTCAGGCAGCTTTTGAGCTCACTTTTGTGGCCCAGGCTGGTCTTGAAATCACACTGATCGTCCTGCCTCAGCCTCCTGAGGGCTGGGATTATAGGAGTGCGCCACCACACCCGGATCTTCTATTTTGTTTTAGAGATTTCACATTTTTTCTCCAAGGATATCTGCAAACACACACACGCACACATAGGCTTACACTCACATTGTAATTTAAGTAATTTTATACAATTATTGGAGCAGGAAATTCACTCTCCTCTAGAGTCCGTGTTAGTTTTCATAAACAAATAATGCTTCGATGACTTAGAAGTGAAATTGTCATTTTGAACCATATGTAGCATATATTAGCTCCTAGCTTACACTCAGGAGCTGGTATGCTAGGAGTTTGGCTAAAGTTTGGATCTTGAATAACCCCCCGAGTTCCTTGTGTTGGAGTCTAGGGAAGCTGTGAAACGTTCAGTATGCAGGGACTTGTGCAGGCATTGGGGTCACAGGGAGCGTGGCCTGAAAGCAACCGTAAGGTCCTGTCTTTTACCTCCTCCTTCAGCTTGTAGAACTGAGGTGACTGGGGCTTTTGTTTATTTTGTTTTCTGTGTGTTCCTTACCATGGTTCACTTTTACTATGATGTACTAGTTCGCCAAAACAATAGGGCCAACTTAACATGGGCCCCTAAATGTATGGGCCAAAATACATCCTTGCCGCTCATAAACTGACTGTCCAGACATTGGCTATACTCACTGCAAGCTGAGACTATTCCAAGTCTGAAGTGGAGAGGCTTTCACCATCTAAAAATTAATACAAGGGTTGAACCTGCGCCCCTGGAATGCTGCAGGCATTGCCCACAACAAAGTTTCGTGGCAGCTTTTCTGCCTGAAAACACAAATCTGGTGAAATACATGATCACAGCCTGCATTTGAAAAACTGGATTATAGCATTGTTAGAAGAAAAAGATGCCAAGGGTTGGACTCTAACAAACAGCCCTTCGCAGGAGTCCATATGAGAACAGAATGTGCTAGCAGCCAGCTGTCATTTCTAATCTATTATCCTAGCTGAAGCCGCAAAGGCCAACAGAGCTCAGAGGTAGAAAGTTCTGCATCTCTAGGTCCGAGGGTAACATAAAAATTCAACTCCAAGTCCAGCAGCCTCAAGGCATCTTCTGAGAAGCAGAGACTATAAAACCAACTGCATTCCACTGCAGGAGAAATAAAAGGGGTTGCAAGGTGAAGCAAGCTCCGGTCCCATAATACTTGCAGAGAAGCCAAGTCGCCATGTTCAGGGCTCATCCACTTTGGTCCCTAAAAAAAGAGGCACAGCCTTCACAGAGAGCCCAGCTTTCTACGCCCACGTCGTATGTGACCCCGCATTTGTGGTACAGAGCACACATGCATTTAATTTTCCAGGGAAACAATTTCAAATGGTTTGGCAGAGTGCAACCATGGGCGATCTTTGCTTCCTACCTGCAGACCGAAGGCTCATTGGAGAGGCTGGCAAAACCGAGTAGTGTCTTTGCCGTGTGGTGACTGTCAACTGCTACACAAAAAACGGCACCACCTTTGTGGACAAGAAACTGTCCCACAGTGCACTTTTAAAACTATCAGTGTGCTGTGATATAAACAGATGTATGATTCTAAACTGCTTTCTTGGGTCAAGGAGGGAATTTCACAAGTGCAAAAACACAAGCGCCCTACTGGTGTAGGCTGAATCCTCAACCACAAGTTGATTTTGTGAGGGGAGGCAGAGGACCCTTGAGGTCATGAGGGGGCAGCCTCAGAAAATCCTGTAGGTTTTGAGGACACATAGGAAAGGAACCGAGAGGCAGCCTGAGCACCTAGAAGCAGCCTGCTCCGCATCCACAGCCTGCCACAGAATGGCCTTGGCCTTCGGGCCCCCAGGACTAGAAGAATCACGGTCAGCGGTTTCAGGCTCCTAGTCAGTGAGAGGTTTTCGCAAGGGCAATAGACTGAGCGTCACGGTTGCTACATGAGCTGCACTTGAAGAGTCCAGAAGCCCAGTGAAGTAACTCAGCAGCTCTGCATCGCGGAGCGTAGAGGACACGCCCTTATGCTCTAGAATGTTGTTCCTTGTGTCACCTTGAGAACTGCAGAAGCTTAACTAAGTGACTATGGGGAGGGGGCAGGGGTGTTACTCTGTTAACACCCTCAGCCTGGAGATGTCAAGAGTGCTACACTGACCCCCAGATTAGTGTGGCTGTTCGCAGAATAAGGGAACAAAAGGGGCTCTCTCTTCCTACTCTCACGCTTGCTGTTTTTGCTCTCTCCTGACCCTTTCAACTGTCGTGGTCCTGTGCCATTCCTCTCGGCCTTTCAGCCAGCTGATTATGCACTCAGACCTCCATAAACTGAGAGCTAAGTAATCCTTCTTTCCTTAGTGTTGGGAGTTGGGGACTTTGTTACAGCCATGGGAGAAAAGGAATGGAAATGCTGAGCAAGTGTGTATGGCCTGAAAATTGATGTCGGAGTACACACCGTTAGCATGGCGATATTAGGTGGTAGGCTCTGGAGGGTGTGAGCTCCTGAAGGTAGCTGAGACCATGGTCCTTAAGGAAGAGCCCTAAGCAGCTCTATGGATTTTCCCCCGTGAGAAGATACAGCAAGAAGGTGCCATGGGTGAGCCCAGGAGAAGCCCTCTCCAGATGCAGGTTCTGCGCATCTGGACCTCAGATTTCCATCATCCTAAATTGTGCTCAATCGGTCTGTTGTTTCTCATTCAGGATCTCTATGGTAGTTTGTTACGGAAGCCTGGATGGACATATTTCGGTCACAGGACGGAAAACGGTCTGATATCAGAGAAAATCCATTTGCATGAAATTATGACTTCGTGGCAGTTATGTGAGCCTAGGAATCATGCGATTTGTCCCTATCCTGAGGACCGACCATGGACATATTTTTAAAATTTTAGCATCGATGTCAAGGTGGCAGGTGGTAGGTAGCCCCATACATAAAAATGTTAATTGGGTTTCCCTGCTCTAATATGACATCCAGATCATAGTGGTTAAAACATAAAAGTGATGGGTGATATTTACTGTCATCGGGTACTAAATATTCTACTTCCTTTTTCTGTCTGCTGTCTTGCAAATGTACAACATTTTAATCAGTTTTGCATTTAATACCATCCCAATTCTGAGCGCAAATGAAGCACCTCATTTCGTGGTTTCTAAATTCCCCCTCTCTAATTTATAGGTAAATGGTTGTGCCGTGAGTTTAGACTCTTAAGGGAGATACTTTGGGGACATATGTGTGTAAATATCACGCTGTCTCTGTGATGTGAGAAACTGGGAGTGCAAAGAAGAAACAAGATATATTATGAAATGGGAAGTCAGCAAAAGGGAAGGGGCAGGGCCTGGGGATACAGCTCAGTGTCAGAAGTGCCTGGCTAGCAAGCTCAAGGTCCTGAGTTTAATCCCTCGGGCTGCAACAAAAAAAGGAGGGATCAGGGAATGCGGGGTTTGAATGGACAGGCAAAGAAAAAGAATGAGAAAGAAAGGACAAAATGGACACAAAGTTTCATATATGAGGAAGGAAAGATGGGAAGGAAGCGGAATAGACTCGGGAAGAAAGAGGAGCGAAAATACATCATGGACAGGAACTGATTCCTTATGATGAATGTAGTCATTATGCATATGTAAATTCTACCCATAAAGTTAATTATTAAAATTACATCACTGCATTGCGTCTCTTCACATCCGTGATAAGGACAAGTAGTTGAGCTTTCCCTTTGCAGTACGTAAGCTAGGTGCTATACACCTTACCTGGGAGCAGGAACGACCTGTGTTAGTGAGCATTCTGTTGCTGGGGCACAACGCCCAACACCCACAACTTAAAGCTCTGGAACCTTAATTTGGCTCATGGTTTAGGGGGTTTAGTCTACAACTATTTGGCTCCAAGGCCACCAGAAGAGGAGGAAGAGGAAGAGGAAGAGGAGGAGGAGGAGAACAAGGAGAAGAAGAAGAAAAGAAGAAGAAGAAGAAGAAGAAGAAGAAGAAGAAGAAGAAGAAGAAGAAGAAGAAGAAGAAGAAGAAGAAGAAGAAGAAGAAGAAGAAGAGATGCTTTTGAGAGATGTGACATTGGAGCTATAGGGAGCTGTTGGTCTCCTGGGAAGCTTGTCTTGCTGACTTTCTTAATTTCAACTCAGCTGTTCTCTTGGTCCAGGAGCTGGGGACTTTGTTGTTTCTGAGAGTGGCTGCAGTTCACTGTGGGAGAGATATGATTCTTACACTGAGCATCACTTACAGGCTGCAGAACGGAAGATAGTACACTGCTCAGTCTCCTGGACAAGCATGTAGTAATGCCTTTCCAGATGGGAACTCAGCTTTCCTCTTCAGTGGAGGAGCTGGAGGTCACAATGTTTCTAATGAGGGCTGTGGTCCATTCTGCAGACACTCTGCTCTGTTCTTTGAGTGATGCTTCCTGATTCCAGTTCAGATGTCTCTACCTGCTGATATAGACCCTTCATGCCACTGGCACAATCTTTCTGGTTTCCACCATGGACCTTTGGGCCTCCACAGTACAGCTGCATGAAATGAAGTGTCCTTGCATGAGACAAAGTCATGGGTTCTAGGTATGCAGTTGGACTTGTGGGAGGCATTTTTGTGGGCGCCAGATCTTCAGCAGGCCTCATGTGAGACGTTCCTGTGGTATCCAGGCCCTCTGCTGTATTCTTGTGGTCTTCGGTGTATGGACAGATTTCCTGCACTCTCTTTTCGTACATGATTCCTGTGTGAATATTGTTTTCTAAAAAAGTCCTATAAATTGTGTGTGCTTGTGAACCTCAAACAACACCATGTGTGATTTCAGGACTTCTTACACAAATGGATTGTGAAACAGAGAAACACACTAAAGCGTCCTTTGCAAGATCAGATGGTTGAGAACTTGATCTGATGACAGGAAGATGGCCACTTCCCCTCAGACACAGATGGATTCGTTGGGGAGACCACAGTGCTACATGCAACCCTTGGCTCCCATTACCACCCTAGAAAAGAGTGTGCAGAGTGTCTGACATGAATGGTCACATACTGTTTTCGTACGAAGCCATTTCAGTTGTTTGGTTTCTCAACCTGAAACTTAACCTAGCCTTGCACTGCACAAATCAAATAAGACATTCCCTTGTTCCTGGAATTACACTGCTATCGGAGCTGAAGCAGACAAGTATTGCTTACCTTCGGTAGGAAACATCTCTAAGGTGTCTGAAAGCATTGAAATTTCTTCTCAGGAAATACTAGATAAGCACAACTTAGTTGTCCTGTTTGTTGGAATAGATAGGTTTGTGAAAGAAATTAATGAAAACAGCACAACAAAAACCAAATCAATGGCTGTAGCCACTTTTCTTTACTGGAGGTGGAAGATCTGTCTTAAGGCCCTCAGGTGCTTACATTTGTTTTCCTAAGTTTGCACTAATTGCGGAGATTCATACTGCTGGTAGAAATCTTCCCTATCAGGAATGATCTTCACAGCATACATCACCCTGAGGCACCGAGGAGCTCTGCTCCACACTTTCCTAGTCCCGTGATGCTTCTGCTACGGAGCCAGAAAACGATGAATGGAATCTCTTGAAGTCTTGAAGGAAATTGATCACTTCCATACTTAGGTTCTTAGAAATAAGACTCCTTTTCCTCTGGGACATAGAGGTAGTTGTAGGGTAATGTGGTGATCCTCTGTGTCTAATCCAGCCAGCTTTTGTACTTGATGATTTTGGATCTGTTGTGGGGAAATGGTAAAAAAAAAAAAATAGTAAAGAAGCTAATAACACTTTCATGATATTAACCTAGAGGAGCAAAGGTGGATATATGAATAGAGAATCCTGGAATTAACATGACCCACTGTATTTGTTTTTTATATGGGTTCTTTGACCTGATAGAGAGAGGTAAAGCTCCAACTGTGAGATGGCCGCAAGAACTTGTATTTGTGTCAAGAGCTTAATTTTAGCAGACGATGCTTGTGGAATCACTGTAGTAGTAACCACATATTTCATATAGTTCTTGTGAGAAGTCATATTGGTGTGTCTCTTCCTGCAGGAGATGGTATACTGGTTACTAGAAATTTTGTTAGTCCTTTCAATCAAAGACATCAGTTTCATTATGGAGAATTTGTGAATCTTCAGCCAGATGAGGCAATCCAGAATCAAACTGCTGCTGAAGAACCTTTTCCAGTAAACATCTAAAGTCTGTAGACATCTTTCCACCTTTTTACCTGCAAGTGCTATTTTGAAGGGGAAAGTTACGTGATGTCAACGTCTCAATAACTTCATGTGTATGTTAATAAAAGTATCTCAGTCCCAAAGGGGGAAAAAAAGAAAGAAAGAAACAGAAGAATTCCAAATGTGATCTGGGTACAGGAAAGCAACAATTGCACCAAAGGGCTGGAAAAACGGTGGTGGCAGGCTTTGCCTTCTGTGTGCCTTCCGCTGTGACAGATGGCTGTTCCTATGGCCTCCACACTAGGTCATGTGCAGAACAGCGTATGACCATCTCCTACACTTCCATTACTGTGACAAAATGCCTGAGGGAAACAACTGAAGAGCAGGAAGTGGTACATTGAGTCATGATTTTGCAAGACTCCACCCATAGTGTCTTCACTCAGCCTGGAACTCTACCAGGTCCCCATACATCCTTGGGGAGAAACACTTCTCACCTCACAGCAGGCAGGAGGCAGAGACCGAAAGGGAGAGAGAGAGGTGGGTCTGTGATGAGACATAGAGTCCAAGGGGTTGTCCTCATGACTTGTGCTCTTCTAATAGGCCCCATCTCCTTAATTTTTGTCAAGCTATCAATCCATCAGTGGAGTGCTACAGTGATGGAGTTAGACTTGAAATGATCGAATCAGCTCCACTGAACATCTCTGAGCACAGGGGCATTTTCCAGGCTGTTTTAAATCTAAAATATAACAGCTCGCTCACAGTGGAGCCTTGTGGTTGAATCCTGGTGACTTTGAGGGATAAGGAGAGGGGTCACTTGAGAGACTGGACAGAGCAAGCAGGAAGTGAGGAGGTCCAGGGGCAAGCGTCCAACGCACACGTCGGGGAACCGTACTTCCTTCCCATCTTGTACCTCGTGATGTTTGCACTACCTCTCTATAGCCCATTCAGTAAGAAATCCACTAAAGGAAAAGCTATCAATAAGGGCAGGGCCCTCATGAGCGAAGGATCCCCTGAAAGCTCCATCTTTGAATACTCCTGGTGTGGTGCTCAGGCCTTCACCCCAGGAGCTTTTGAGACACATTGCAGACACGAACCCTAATAGTCACTGGACCCCGCTCCTGCACACTGCATTTGCTGTCTTCTGGTTTTGGTCAGCCTTATCTTAGCCTTGTCTTTCTCCCTATGCTTGTCCTCATCTTTCTGACCAATCATGCTCACTTGTGTTCAACACTGGCCCCTCTCTCTCCGTTCAGGAAGGATTCTGCAGCTCGCTGAATTACATCAGAAATCTTTCGCCTCTTTCCTCACGTGTTCCTGAGGAGCACACCCACAAGCAGGCACTGACTTCCCTTGCCGTCTTGCTTCTGGCGTTTACGCCCACGCACCTTACTGGCCCTAACACCATCGAATGAGACGAGATGAGGCCGGAGCAGAGAAGACAATCGCTCACTGATAAATCTTGGGAAATGTCCAGAGTTCCTGTAACGGAAGTGCTAATTAAGCCAACAGTGGTAAAACAAAAAGAAAGGCAGAGGCAAAGCCATAAAGGACAGTGGAATTAGTATCTTTATTCCCCAACCCAACAAATACCGACAAGATAGAGAGTCAGGTCTGTGAAGCAAAAAGATCACATTACTCAAGGCAAATAAAATTTAAAACATAGTAATAAACTCAAATGCAGAGATGGCGAGAAAGCTCGGCAGACTGGGCACCTGCTCCGGCAAGCACAGGAACCGTGGTTCAATCCACAGCACCACATGCCACGCAAGCACGGTCCCCGGGTGCGCTGAGACAGCCACTAGGGCCAGGCATTGCGAGACATGCTTGCATTCTTTAGCGCTGGGGAGGCTGAGACAGGAGGATAACTACTAGTCTGAGCTGCGTGTGAGACCTTGTACCAAATGCATGCATTGAAAAAGATTAAAATACGAAGGAGCATAGGAACCCAAATAGAGGGCGCTAAGAAATTTCAGAGAACATCACAACTGTGCGAGAAACTAGAGACAACTTTGTATTTCCTGTGTCATTCATACAGACAGGAAAAGAAAATCTTGCAAGCGCTATCATGTAGAGAATTGGAGCAGGATTTCTGTTACAGAGAGTTGGGGCAGAATGTCTGTTTGGAAACATCTTAGACTTCTTATGGAACTGCAAATGTGTCTTGCGTAATGATTCACAGTGTGTCTCCTGGGTAATAGGCTTAGTGAGTCATGTGGAATTTCTCCTGTTTCCAAAATGCTCTCTTCCAAGCCAGTGACCACCGGAGGCTTTTCCTTCACCAGAATCAAGAAGAAACTCTGCAAACCATCTCCGTCCAGCATGCACTCTATGACATCTGGATCAGACATCGCCATCTCTGATGTCAGGGCATCTTGAGAAAGTACTGGAAAATGTCATTTCTGGAAGGGTTTTTCTGCTTTGCCATTACGAAGATCATGAGATCTTAGTCTGTTTCTCTAACATAGAGTCCCTAACACATCTCTGGACTAAGTAAAGGGGATGCCAGCTACCGTCAACCATGATATGTCTTGCACATTGTATGCCTGGGAGGTGAATTTTCCTTTGGTAATAAAGTGCTCCCTGACACCAGGCGAATTCCTTTTCCTCGGGCCAATTAAAATGGATTTCATGGTCCCCTGCGCCCTCTTGCAGCATAAGAAGCAGTTGGTCTGCAGTGCTTACGTGGCACTTCTTCTCGGAGTTGTGGTGCCTTGCAGAAATTACAGGGGAGACTTCTGGTAGGAATGAATTTCAACAATTCTTTCTGGCTGGCCAAAGTTTGATTTTCCAAGGTTCATGCTATCATTTATATTGCTTTCTTGCAAAGATTGTTCTCACAGCCTTTCATCAGGATACATTTCAGGTCAGTAGTGCAGCAGACATGTTTTCTAGGAAACAGATGTCAACACCTGGCTTTGCCTGCTTGTGACCTGCGAACTACTGTCTGTTCTATCCATCAGCTTGGGGCCTGCTGTTTATCTTATTGTGGCTCTGGAAAACCTGTTGATGTTAATCCTAGGATGTTTTCTTCAAACGGCAAGTGTTTCCACAACTACAACGTTTCAATCCCAGATTTGGCAGGCATTGGTGTAAACGGGCAATGGTGGCTTCTTGATTAGCACCCAGATGTCTTGGTCAACCAAATAGAGAGACAGAAAGTAGAGAAGTGCTTGAGGCTAGGGGAGGGAGTAGAGAGCATAGGAAGGAGACCAGGAAGCGAGAGTAGGAGGGACTGCTGAGAACAACGGGGATTCTTTATCAGGGAGCGAACAGGCTCTGAAAGTGGTTGTGGCGGTGAATACGCCAGCCAACGAGTTTACTGAAAACTATTGCGTTTCCACATGAGACAGTGAATTGTAGTCTATGAGTTATGTCTCAACATAGCAAAAGTTGCAAACACGAAATTTTAAATAACATAGCAGAGGAAGGAAGGAGGAGGAAAAGGAGGAGAATGACGAGGAGAAATGAGAAAAAAATCAGAATGGAGAAAGATAAGGAAAAAGAAGGTCAGGGAGATAGCCCAGTAGATTAAGAGCCTGTTTAGCAAGCATAGGGTCCTGACGTTAATCGTTAGTACCACCAAAAAAAAAAAAAAAAAAAAAAAGTAAAAGGAAAAAGAGACTTGAAAACCAATGTTGACAACCTTGTTCCCCTTTTGCTCCTCTTCTTCATTCTATTCCTCCTTTTTCTACTCTTTCTCTTCCTCTTCCTCTTCCTCTTCCACCTTAATCTTTGAAACCAAACCCAGAGTCTCGCTTATGGAAGCCCAGACACTGCCCTGAACCTGCACCGCCAGACTCAGGACTTCATTTGTTTTACTTTGCTAAGAAAACCACTGAGATTTTTCTATCATTACAAACATAACCTTAGAAAGTTTTTTCAATGTATCATTCCAAACTGTCTTTGAAATTTATATTGTAAAAGCCAAAAAAATACATTTAATTTAGAAATGAAATGCATTATGAGCTAAAGACATATGAGGCTATTAAAACTATTTAGAGTTATATTATTTCTTAAACTTTTAAATTGATTTTAATCAGAAATAGCAATGATACAGTTTCACAACAGTTGCAGTAATTAATACATTGCATATAGTTGTCTTTGTAGTAGTTATTCAGAGTACAAGATACAGACATGATATCATGGTTAAACACTGTTAGTATAAATGTTTCTTCTCATTGGACTAAAAGAAAGTAGCTGTATTTATATCCTAATAGATAATATATATGGTACAAAATGGACCTGCATTTATATTCCCCTTTTTTGTTTTGTTTTGTCAGAGACGTATGTTCCCTTGCCATTCAAATATTATAGGTATATTAATTCAGCAAAATAACCCAATATGGTCCAATGGTCCATATAATAATGAGTTATAATCCAAATAGCAATGTCAGAAGTTATTGACTTGAGCCTTTTACAACTTGGTATACTAATATGGCTTTACTTTTTGTGCCTCGTGCTTAAACTTTTCTGCTGGGTGGTTATAACCAAGATAAAGCAAGACCTGCATAACAGGAGCAACAAAAAATCTGCAATGTTTGGATCTGTCAAGCTCAGGCAAATCCCCTCAGGATTTACCCTGAAACCATGTACAGTGCTTTGTAAATCTGTTGTCAATGTCAGCCATTCGGACGATTCACGGCCATTGCTTGACCAGCTTGCTCTCTGTGAAAGCCTGAGAGAATGTTTTCTCTCTAGGTGACTCTCCTTAGGCACACTGTACATGATCAATCACTTTTCTCTGTGGCTCCATAATCTCTTTGAACAGAAAATTTGGGACAACACAGAGCTATAGGATGTAACACCACAGGTTCTCTTATGTCCTCACTGACCTAGAAGTGCTGGTCAAAAAATTATTTATCCTTGTAGCCCTTCTTTTTCTCTAAATTCTTGGTTTACAAACTTAAGTTGCTATCCATCCAGAAGAGAAGCTGAATGATATTATTACCCTATTGGAGTTATATTATTAGTATTTGGAGTTATATTACATTTTGTCACCTTGGAGAAACCAACATTCTCCTACTGGAGAAATATTGATGCAGAAAAATATATAGTTTTCATGTCAATAAATGCCACTGGCCAGGGCTATAGCTCAGTGGCACAGCACGTACCTGGTAAGTACGAGGTCTTGAGTTTGGTTGCTAGTACTAAATCAAGTCAAATCAAGCCAAACCAAACTAAACCAAACCAAACCAAACCAAACCCAACCAAACCAAACCAAATCCAACCAAACCAAACCAAACCCAACCCAACCCAATCCAACCCAACCCAACCAAACCAAACCAAACCAAACCAAACCAAACCAAACTAAACACAAAGAACAGCAGCAAAGTGCCATCAACTGTGTTTTTATGCAATGCAAAGCATTTTATAAAATAACTGCTTCTCATCTGATAATAGCTTCGCTAAAGGCTGGTTCCAAGTACCCAACATTTAGATCAGGGACAAAGAGATTTCCTAGTTCTTTTCCAACTCTTTGTATCTTTGGGCTATTAATTCTATGACTATTGCTTTAGTACTTGAGCCACCACACTGGAAAACAAAACAGAAACAAAAACAAAACAAAACAAAAAAATACTCTCTTAAATTAGTTAAGAAGCTAGAATCTCAAACCGTAGAAAAATAAATGTATAAAATAAGCTTTGCTCTGAGAAAAACGCTGTTGATTCTAAATTGTAAGAATTTCTCGGATCACAACTTCTTCATGTACTGTCGTGAAAAATGGGTTATCTACACTTGCAACATGCATTTGAAAATCACTTTGAAGAAATTTAAACATTCAAAATGTTATTTATGAAACTAGTTTGCCTATTATCTACTCAGATGGAGTTAAAATTTAGCTCTTTCCTGTGGAACTTCAGGTGCTAGCCTCACGAAAAATTTTTGTGTATTTAATAAAGGACCCACCTGTTGTTTGAATGAACTCACTTCTAAACCAATATCCATTAGAAAAGATGGAAAGGAAATAATCTTTTTATTTATTCTGGAAATAAGTGATTTAGTGGAATCTAAATTTTTTTCTTTCTTTCTTTTGTTGACACAAGGCCTCGTTATGTAGTTCAAACTCATAGTGATCCTCCTGTGTCGGCCTCCGCTAGTGCCAGGATTGCAGATGTGTGCCACCATGCCTGGTTCAGGGTCCGGAATGGCACAATACAGTACTGGATGAAGATCGAACTCCTGACCTTGGCCAGGCAGGTATTGAGACTACAAAGCTATCTGCTAAGCACAGAATGCAAATTTTACTAGTAGGAGAATAAGCTCATATATATATATATATATATATATATATATATATATATATATGAAAATATATAAAGTAAAACATTTTGAAAGTTTAAGTTTCAAGAAGTTTTGATCATTTGCACATTATACAAAATCATTTCATGCATTGTGAAACTGAAATTTAAGTGGAAAATAACAATTTATCTTCCTATTTTATTGCATTGCCTGGACTTTAGAATCTCACCTACCTTATACTTAGTATATCTGTTCCTTCTTTTCTTTTGTGGGAGTGGAGTTCGAACTCACAACCTTGCACTTGCCAGGGAGGCAGTTGTGCCACGGAGCTATCTCACCAGCCCCTCACTTAGTATATCTGGGGCAGGGTTATAAGCTTTCACTATTCATTTCACCCTGCAATTTTTTTTGTTGTTGTTGTTGAGAAGATTAATCAACATTATTTTGATTTTTCAGGCCCTATGGCCTCTATTAATTCTTTGCTATTTCTATAACATGAATCAGCAGAGATCACAGCGCCATGGCTATATTTCAGTAACATATCATTGACCCACGCAGGTGGTGGTTGAATTTGGCCTTTAGGTTGTTGGTCGAACACCTGTAGCATTTAGATGGCCTCTTGTGTTTCAGAGATAGGACATTTGGATCATGGCAGTAAGTGACAGATCTCCCTGTCATGATCCTTTGGGTCACGGAGTGCCCTGCTTATGGGTGGTTAATGGTTAGTCCATGCACTGGTAAGCTCCTCTTTGAATGTGCCCTTAGCCGGCGAATCCTGGCCTGGAAAGCTGGGCCTCTAGGCTCACGAGCTAGAATCGGGCGCCTTCCAGCCGTTCTGCAACTTACCTACCTCCCGCGTGGTGATTTTTGATACACTTCCCTTTGAAACATCCTCACAGGTTATAATTTTGAACACTTTGTATTGTGTGTTTTCCCAAGAAGGCTCCAGTATTTGGGAAGCACAAATGGCCTTGTTAGCCCTCCGATCCTCGTTGGCTTTGGCTCTGAGCTCTTCCCTAGCTTCCCAGTCCACTTCCCTTAAGAAGAAGCTCAAGTGCAATTGACCCCTCTCTTTCCCCCGTGGGCACTTGTGGAGCATCTGGGCCACAGATATGGCAGACTGGTACTGGCGTGGGTACCAGTTGGTTGTGCGCAGGGCAGGAGGCTCTTCTCTGCGCTCTGTCACACACTGAACACCTTGGTCTCCCACGTTTGGCTTTGTGCTCATTTAGTGCCATCTCAGGGCCATCTGGGAAAACACTTGTGACTATGCCCAGTTGGCAGATGCCTTTGAGCAAAGCCAACACCCCAAGCAGACAGTGTCCTTCTCCTCTACCAGTCAAAGCAGCCCCCTGAGGAAACTAAGCCTGGAAACTCAACCCGAAGACCTGTGCATCCCGGAGCAATTCCCTGTAACATCATTATTGACATATACACCTCTCCAACTCTAATTATCCATGGTGAAGCAGATTCTGGAAGTACTACATAGAAAGTTCCAGAAGTCAACAGTTCATCAAGTTGAAACCTGGTGCAACTGTGAGCGGCCCGCTGAGCTTCGTTATCATCCCACTACGGAAACTAATGTTCATCTCTTCCACTGCGTCTCTGCTGTGTACGCTGCCTGCCCGTTCATCACCTAGTAACCGTCCTCTGAACTATCAGACAAAGTGTCATAGTATCACAATGCTTGTGTGGATACAGCTCTTAGTGTCCTTAATAATGGCCCCAAAGTACACGAGGATGTGGCTGCTTTCTGGTTCCTCTTCCTTTAAGGGACACAAAACCAAGTAAAAGTGCTTGACAATATGCCAACGGAAAAAAAAAACAACAGATGCACGCAGAAGAACTTGTGTGTTTGCTCCAGTGTTAAGGGTTCAGGGACCCAGTGGAGCATATTATTCTCACGTACGACATTCCCCTATCATAATTATTGGCAAGCTGCAAATGCATGCTACCATTGTCGAATGACTTCAGGTCACAAGATATATATGAAATGCGAGAGCCTACATTTATCAGGTGAACATGGGTCGGTTGGTTGGATAGTCTTCCTGAAAACTGAGAGCTGTGTTTGGTGTGGAAGCTGGCGTTTTGTCAGGCTGCCTGAGGGACCCCTTGCTGTTCATGTTGCAGGGTGCTGTCAGGGTTCAGCAAGGGCATGGGTCACTAGAGCACCTTATCATCACTTCTACCCACCCATGTTCTGCCTACCGAGGTCCACCTGCGCTTCTCTGTACAGCCCTGAAGTCCCTGCAATTAGTCAGAGTTCTGCTAGAGAAACAGATGTAACTCAAGATGTACAACTGCACAAGAAATAATGAGATTGACTTGAGACGCTCAGCCCCAGAGTCAGATGAGGAAGCGTGCAGAGGGCGTCTACACTCGACAGGCTGAGGGATTCACCCCAGGGTCTGGAGCTCACGGCAGTGTTTTGCGCAAGCAGTAGAATGGACTCACAATGGAAGCTGAGAACCTGAGCTTGATTACGCAGGCTTCAAATAAACCCCTGACCCCAAGACTATTGGTCACACACACAGCTCTCCATGTTGAGTGGATTCTCAAACTTCGCAGAAAAGCCTTGATTTCTACCTCAAGATGTCAACTTAGAGCCTAGCCAGGATCAAAAGAAATCATGATTCTGCCCTACTGGATCCCAGCACAAGGCGAAATCTCCTTGCACAGAGACAGGCATGCGTCTCTTCATGATGCTTTTCCTCCTACTTGGATGGTAGAATACTGAAAGGAGAGACCGTGCCTCTCACTGCCACAGAGGAAAGAAATCAACGATGTATAGTGTGCCTAAGGAGAGTCACCCAGAGAGAAAACATTCTCTCAAGCATTCACAGAGCACACACTGTGCCAAGCAAAGGCCGTGACTCATTCAGATGGCTGACACCAACGAAAGTTCTAAAACTCACTGTACATGGTTTCAGGGTAAATCCTGAGGGAATTTGCCTGACCTTGTCAGATACAAAGGTTACAAATTTTGTTATAGAGGTCTCGCTTTATCTTGGTCTGAACCATCCAGCAGAAAAGTCAAACCATGAAGTATTAAAAACAAAGCCATATTAATATACTCAGCTATAAGACGCTGAAGTCAACAGCTTCTCACCTTGACAGTTCTGCTCATAAGCCACTGCTGTTGTGGAGTATTCGACTCTACATACAGCTACTTGCTCTCAGTTCAGTGAGAAGAAAGATTTGTGCTACGAGCATTTTGAGAAGTTATGATACCTGCATCTTATACTCTGAACAACTACTACGAAGACAACAATATGCCATGTACTAAGTTTTGTAACTGTCCTTCTAACCTGTTGTGAAACGTTCTCATTGTTATTTCTTTCTCACTAAAATTAAGAGTAATGAAAAAGACCAGGCTTCTTATCAATGCATGTAGCAGAATTCTCAGTCTGCGGAGGCAGGCTACGTATTTAATCTCTATTTGTTAAATGATCCGACAATGAATACTATTAGAAGCAGAGCTGGGACTCTTGCTCTAGTCATCTGACAATAGGTGAAGTACTGTATGACTGTGCCGGCCTCTCTAAATCTCATTATTTAGAGTAAGCTTCTGTTTGAAAATTACTTCTTAAGTGCTTATGTTAATATAGAAATCGCATATTAAAAAAGAATTATAGACTGGCAGGATTCTATTTACCAGACTTAGCATAAGATAGGTAATTTAGTGGCAAGCTGCTCAGAAAATGAAAAGTAAATAAGAAATAGTTAATCATGTCAAAATCTCTCTCTCTCCGTTCCCCCCCCTCTCACTCTCTGTCTCTCTCTGTCCCTCCCTCCTTCCAGCCCTTCCTCCATCTCTCTCTGGCTCTCTTTCTGGCAATTAAATTATGGTAATAATAAGAAGAGACATTTTAACAATCGTGCATATTAAACTATACAGTATTTTCAATTACACAGACTTTAAAATTATATAAACTTTAGGGCTGGCCAAATAGCTTAGTGAGTTAAAGCTCCTGAAAGCAGGTGCAAGGGGCAGAACTTTGATTCCCAGGCCCGCTGTGCTGGCCCTGCCTCCAGAGTACGCTGAGACAGCACTTGAGACTGGGCGTGGTGGCGTGCACCTGTAATCTCAGCTCTTAGGAGGCTGCAGGCAGATGGATTACTATGAGTGTGTTCTAGTAGTGATACCCTGGATAGCTGTAGACCTTTCCCTAAAATGCACACACACACACACACACACACACACTTACCTTATATACCTTATATACCTTAGAGATTTTCCTATTATTCTATTTGAATTCCAATCTCTGTGATCCTAATAATGCAGGAGGAGGGGCCCTTCCAGCTACCCCAGCCTTCTCCACAGCCCTGTGGATTGCATGTGCAATGTGTGGATAATGTAATGGTGAGTTAATAATGCAACTGGACAGAACGCCAGGCCTGTGTTTGTGTCTCACTTGAGACGCAGAATGTCTCTCCATGCGTCGGCTCGGTGACCACTGATCCCCTGGGTGGAAAACCTAGGCTGGGCCCAGATTCAGGGCGCATGCCACGGGCTCCCAGGGGAAGCTCTTCACCCATCCACGCTCTCTCTCCTTTCAAGGGCTGCATCATAGCAAATGTCAGCATTCCTTCTTCCCTGGCTGCAGTTATGAGGAATCCACCTTCTGCCACCTGTGCACACATCTTCCCTCCGCCTAGATCCAGACCTTGCTAAGCAGTCCACAGTGGCCCTGCTGCACAGGTGAGAACCAGAGGTAAGGCGTGATGGGCTCAAACTGCCAAAGGAGAGGAACTGTGAAATCAAACCATACGCTTCAACTTCAGAAGCTTTCTCTTGTATGAGGCTGAACACAGGAGACCAACATGAGTGTGCGTGTGTGTGTGTGTGTGTGTGTGTGTGTGTGTGTGTGTGAGAGAGAGAGAGAGACAGAGAGAGAGAGAGACAGAGAGACAGAGAGATCTTATTATGAAGGCTTCATTCCAGACCACACCCTGAAATGTCTGGGCATGCCAAAAATATGCCATGGCTGTCATCAACAAAACAAAGCACAAGAAATTCTGAGGAGTCTGCAGAGAAAACTGAACACTTCTGAGCCGTTGGTGAGATTATAATCGAGCACAACGGCTATGGAAATCAGTACAGAAATTCGTAGAAAAACAAAATCAAGCCGGGCGTGGCGGTGCATGCCTGTCACTCCAGCACTTGGGAGGCTGAGGCGGGAAAATCCGTGCGAGTTCGAGAGCAGCCTGGGCTACAAAAATGAGCTCAAGGCCAGCCTGAGCGGCATAGTGAGACCCTGTCTCAAAAAGACCAAAAACATAAAACAAAACAAGACATAAAAAAACAAGAAAAATAATATCAAAGTTCTGTTGGACCCAGCTATTTCCCTTCCAAGACCTTCATGAGTCGAAGCCATCATATTGCAGCGATCCACGTGTGTCTATTTCTATAGCAATACCTCTCAGAAGGGCTAAGTCTGGGAATCGGCCGAGGCGTCCACCCACAGATCATGCCACAGCGCATGCCCACGATAGAGTGCTACTCTACTAGACGGAAGGCTACATATGAATCATTTATGGGAAAATGGGTGCACGTTGAGACTCTACGATCGAGTGAATTTCATCACATACACAAGCTGAGCTATCACGTGGTTTTACTCACATGAGGTTCCTCATGCCTAAGTCAATTAAAGATCAATATAAACACATGATATGAGGCAGAGAGAGAGAGAGATGCATGTCCTGCGAAAGGCAGGAGAAGCCGCGAAGGGAGGAGACAGCCAGAGGGAGGGAGGTCGCAATGCCAAGAACGGAGCTGCCTTGTGTCCACGGACGCATGCCGGCAAATGCTATATGCTGCACACGTGCGCCAAGAAACGTTGAGGAACACATAATCTGGGATCAAATCACACCAACAGAACCCAACGTCTTTGACTCAAGACAACAGCGTGCACACCCTTTTGATGCCAAAGTCATTTAATCTCACTACCGGAACTGAGCCCACAGGGGCTTCACCCGCAACAGCGCAGGGCAGAATTTTTCTCGAGGTGCATTTTCTGTGGCCCCTATTTTCTTTGTTCTTGGCATGGTGAATGTAAACTCATTTGAGGCATTTTTCGGGGTCATGAAGAATGGATTTAGACCACTACCATTGATTTTTTTTTTTTTTTTTTTTTTTTTGATTTTAGGGAAGGGTCTACAGGGTCTTCAGGGTCTCACTATTAGATTGTATTCACAGTGATCCACCTGTTTACAGCCTCCCAAGAACTCGGATTACAGGGGCACGCCACCACATTCAGTCACAGTTGCCGTCTAAGCACTCCTCACACCACGGGCCGCCATGGCAGGCCTGGGGATTGAACCTTTACCTGCTTGCAGGTGTTCGAATCTGTTGAGCTATTTGTCTGGCCTGAAATGTGCAACTCTGGAGACATGCTGTTGCGATCCATCTAGAGCTAGCTGTGCCTCAGGACTGACTCAGCCCTTCCCGTGCCCTCTACCCAAATGCTCTGAGGTTCTAATTCCCAGTCTCAATGGCCATCTCAGAGTGATCCAGAGGCGGGCCGGCACAGGGGCTTAGGGATTGAACCCCTGGCCCCAGCACCTGCTAGCAGGCACTTTAATCCCACTGAGCTATTTGGCTGGCCCCACGTGCAATGAGCGCACATGGATAGCCCGTGGGCTTTCACTGAGAAAGTCCTTTCCATCTACACAGAGGGATGCTTTGCCATGAAACTGAGCATAGAAAACTGTGTTCAAAATCTTCATCCCATTCATTACTGCTTTGTGAGTCTTTCTGGCCAGGAACTAGACTGTAACTGAATAAAAAAACCCACAACCCTTTGAGCTATGCCTACGCCAATTTGTGGGTAGCCACAAGTGCCTCAATGTAAATGATCTGTTGGTCTTCAGTGTGTGGACTGCACCCAGCTACCCTTCAGGAAAAGCAGAATTCACACTTCCATCCAACTGCAGCTTCTGAAGGCTTGCTGGTGAGCTCACTTGTTTAAGCGCTGCTTGGGCAAACCCAGTCAGGCATAGGGGACTACAGTTCGATCTCCAGAGAGCCACAGGTCTGAGCAGAACCAACCTGAAAGCAAACACAGACAGACTCCCCCCAAAAACCTTCCTCAGCTCTGATCCCTTGCTCCACAAGCCTTACTCAACCCACCCTTAAGGCAGCCTGAACTAGGCGAAACAAACAAACTAACAAATAAGCAAACAAAATTATTTTCATCTGCCAAGTGTGCATGTTGCAGTTCAAGTAGATCTGAATCACCAGATGTAGTAGTTCATGCAACCAACATGTGATACATCCTTCAGAAAAATGGGGAAATTTTGTCCACTTGAAAGACTTATAATGCACATTACCAAGAAAAGTCATAATCCTTCTTCTTCGTCTTCGCCTTCGTCTTCTTTGTCTTCTTCTTCTCAAGTAAATGAACAATTCAGAGCTAAACTCCATTTGGTATTGTATTTTACACAGCAGAAGTGAACGATGATTTTCTATGTAAAATGGAGCTAAGCAACCCTGACAACCACCGACTGCGTAGCAGAGACATCCAACCAATCATTGGAGTGCTCGCTTCGGCAGCACATATACCAACCAATCATTGAAAACCGTGCGTGTTTGCCTTTTGGTACATAGAAGGAGCTTGGAGGTTCCCAACTATACTACATCAATGCTATTAAGTTTGAAATCTCAGAAGCCTGGGTTGTTCCGTAGTTGTAGAGTGTGTGCCTGCAATACACAAGGCTCAGAATTCCACCTCCAGCATTGAAAAAATATACGAAAACTTAAGATTGAAATCAAAGGCTCTAAGCCTGCTTCAGGTCTTTTTTGTATGAGAAGCCAAATATGTAATAAATGTAAAAGTAAAATGAAAGATAGGAAACAGAAAGCCCTTCATGGATGGCAAGAGGACTGAGAGATAGAGGGGCCCAACAAGACTCTTGTGTCACCGCTGACGACTCTTAGTGAAAACTGAGGCAGAAATGTCAAGGCCAGGATCCGTCACTCTTTGCTGTGTGTGAACATCTGATTTCCTAAGGTGTGGCGCATGTACACATTAACACTTAGAGGGTATCGCAAGCTTGCTACTTTCTTTTTTTTTAATCTCTTTTTCTCTCTCTTTTTAAGGAGAACAAAACCTATCAAAGGGGAACAATGGAAAGAGCGCAGAGATTTGCTGAGCAGGGTGCTAGGAGTTTGGCAGCGGTTGTTGGTTTGTGTACGGCTGTCTTTGGTTTGCTCATTTGGATTGCTGGATATTGACATGCAGAATTGGTCAAAAAAATCAAATGGAAGGTAAAGCAAAAAAGCGAATTGGCTGGCTGGTGGGATCGCTTGGTGCGCTAAGAGCCTGCTTGGCACTTTTCAAAGCTGAAAAGACCGGAGTTTGACCCTCAGTGCTGAATACCATGCCAGCCACTGAACACAGGGGCGGTGGTGCACGCCATCCCAGCACTAGGATGGCTGACGCAGGAGGATCTCTACAGGTCTGAGCTGCATAGCGAGACCCTGTGTCCAATAAATAAAGAGACCAAAGAATAGACACTATTCTTAGGAATGGTATGTCTCTTTTACTGTGAAAGGGAAATAATTCGTTCAATGACAAGGAGAAACTAGGATGAGAAAAAGAACAAATGAAATAAGGAAAAGAAAACATAGTTAGATCTGGCCGGGCGTGGTGGCGCACGCCTGTAATCCCAGCACTCGGGAGGCTGAGGCAGGAGGATCGGTGCAAGTTCGAGACCAGCCTGGGCTACAAAAGTGAGCTCAAGGACAGCTTGAACTGCATAGCGAGACCCTGCCTTAAAAAGACAAAAAGACAAAAAAAAAAAAAAACATACTTAGGTATATATGTAGAAGAGTTTGGAAAATTGTACTGCTGATTTTTGCTGGTTGTTTGAAAGGAGCAATTAATGTTTAATTTTTTTTTTTCATTTTATCATTTTGAATTTCTGACAATGTTTTTCCTTTGTTCTTTTTTTTTTTTTCTTAAACAAATCTTCCCCATTTATATGTGGCCACCTGAGCGACTGATTTGAAGATGTCATCACGTAAGACAGCAGCCATTGTCGAATTAGTATTACTTTATGTAGTGAAATTCTATATCATTTCCAATGCTGTTTCTTTTTCTATCTCTGCTATTTTGTATTGTTTAAAATATTAAAAGAAACTGATTACAGATGAAGAAAGAAAGAAAGAAACAAAGAAAGAAACAAAGAAAGAAAGAAAAGAACACCTTTTTTGTTATAACAACACAGGTTTAAACAACAGAACAGTGAAAAATGACAGGAAGGTGTGTTTATGGTTCCTCAGTCTTATTGTTTTCCCCAGGCCTTCCCCCGTGACAGGACTCATGCCTAGAGCACGTCGCTGGGTCCTAGATTCTTGGCAGGTGGTTCTTGAGAGCATGCATTGTCAGAAGCTTCTCAGGAGACTTCAGCGTACACAGCAGATTTTGCTGAGTAACTCCTTGTAAAAAGCTGACTCACAGGTTTCCTTGAATTGGGAAGAGCCCAGTGGACTTCACGAGCCTCCCACGTGGAGGCTGTGGGTATTGCTTGTTGAGCTGGCCAAGTCAGTGTCGCTCACGCGTTCATCCCTAGGATTCCCAGGGCCATCTGCGCTCCACCTAACCCACCACGGTGTTGCTTGTGGGGGGGGGGAGTGGAGTTTAACTCATCCTCTTTGATCCTGTAGGAAGAGCTTTCATGTTAATAACCCTCTTCTGCACGGGCCACATGCCTCTGTGTTGTGTAGCAGATCCAGAAGGCTAAGAGATGAGGATAAGGCATTTGTGATTCTGTCGCTTTTTGTTTGAATCTTAGCAGGTTGCTTCATCGTGCTGCCTACATCAATGTGCATAATTAGGAATGTTCTTCTCTGTAGGAGCACCCAAAGGAATAGGATTTTAAATATACAATCGCAGCCCGACAGGATGGAACATGTTGTACCTGGAATCTCAGCACTCTGGGAAATTGAAGCAGAAGGATTGCAAGTCGGAGCCCAGGCTGGACAAGGTAGCAAGGCCCTGTATCGATTTTTTTTTAAATTCTTGGCATGGTGGTATGTGCTTGTTTTCCTAGTGCTCAAAAGGAAGAGGCAACACGACCACCAGCAGTTCAAGACTGGCCTGAACCACATAAGGAGTGCGAGGCTAGCCTTCACAACATACGAGCACCGCAACTCACAAAACAAGCAGACAGAACCCTACCAAATAGTAAATAAATAAAGTTTAAAAAGGGCTCACAATATAGCTCAATATGAAGGCCCTGATTCAGATCCAAGTACCACAAATTAATTAACAAATAAATGAATACATACATTCATACATACATAATCAGGTCAGAATTTAACTTGATAATTATGAAATCTCCTGGCATAATACCCCTTATATGATCTATGAAATGAGGTGAATTGAATTCTAAAATGAATTACTAATAAGGTAATAAAAATAGAACACCAATAAAAATATTTTTCATGGCATATTCACCAAGTAAAAAGTGATGTTGTGTGCATGAATACACTATATGATGACTAAATAATGATAGCTAGCATTTTCTTCACTTCAATTTTTTTTTTTTTTGGTAGTAAAAGCATTGAACATTTTCTACTGTGCTATATATATATATATATATATATATATATATATATATATATATTTTCAATACTGGGGTTGAACTCAGGACCCTACACTTGTGAAGCAAGTGCTTATTCCACTGAGCTATCTCCTCCACCCTACTGTGCTATTTTGAAATCTGTGCAATTATTATTAATTATTAATTATTTTTTTTATTATTATTATTTGTGTGTGTGGTACCGGGGTTTGAACTCATGCCTTTGCACTTGCCAGGCAATTACTTGTACCACGGAGCTATCTCCCCAGCCCAATGTGCTATTATTGTTATTGATGCTAGTCATCCAGCTGTATGAGAGCACACTAGACATCAAATATTCCTCTTATCTCTCTCTATCATGACACCTATCTCTTCCTGCTGTTCTTGATATTCTCTTACCTCCTTGGTCTCGGGTATTCACTATTCCACTCTCAACCGCTGTGCCTGCAGGTGGCTTTTAAGATTATAAATGCATTTGTAGAGGAATGAGCACCTAAGTTATTTCTCTGGAAGTCACAGTTGATTGACTAAACATGTATTTTATATTCCTGAAGAGTACCTTCTACTGCAGAGGGTGGAAGGCGAGAAACTCCATGCGTGTGACTCACTCGCAGCCAGGGATCCAGAAGACATTAACTCCTACCACTGAGAAGAAATCTCTTATGACCTGCAGGATGAATCGAGGCAGAGCTGGAGAAACCTGGCCGTGATGAGGCGTCTTCCTGCAGATGAAATAGAATCCTGTCTTACGTCATAGATATGAGTCCTGAAATCCTACCTGTACCAGCATCAGAAGTTCTGTGGAAGGACTCCTTTTGTGACCTTCCTCTCAGAGTTTTTCTTACGCCACTGACCACATTTTTAACGGTTTCCTGAAGAAAATATCTATCATGATGTCTGTTATATGCAACTGAACCTCAAATGATAGTCCATCAAAAGCCTAGGGACTTGTGCTCCCTTGTGAGAAAAGGTACAGCAAATACAACACATTTTTTGGCACAGGTAACTGCTTTTGCAATGTTGCAGGTTGAATCCAGCCAATCACGCAGGACAGACGAGCAGTCTACGACGACTTTCTTTCATAGCCCTTGCCCTAGTTGTGACTGAAAGAAAGAAAGAAAGAAACAAACAAACAAACAAAATACCAAAAAAAATACAAAACAAAACATTTGAGTTTGTCCTGCTCCAATACATTGCTGAATGCATATGCATTGCAAAGCGTAAGAACATCATTCATGACAGCGTGATCCTTATGTTCTCAAATTGTCTCTTTCTCCAAATCTTTGGGTCACTGTATGTGACCTTAGCAGAAAAACTAAGGCCCCATCTTCCAAAGGGAACCTAGATTATTGCTCTTGTTTTTCAGAAGAAAGTTCTGTCAACGGTACCAGCATATTTCTTTAATCGGAGTGAAAAGGCACAGCGGGGAGCGTGCCTGTGAGGAAAAAGAGGATGCACTTGTTTTTCATTCAGTTAGCTTGCTTGATTGACACCCGAGTGGATCAAATTCACCAGAGTGGTCCTGCTTTACAGTTCCCTCGAAGTGTGTAAACATAGCCTATGGTTTCTCAGTGTGAAGTCAACCCTGAGCCAGCAAATGCCATGCTTGGGGTTGTCTGACTGACATGCCACCCCGAGAGCAGAGCGGTGTGTGGGGAAAGGACTCTGCAACTTTCAAAATATTTACATCTCTATTGCTGGTCAGCTTCCTGTCCGCTTGGTCTGAAGCAAGTGATGGGACATTTGGCAGACAATAATGAGCAAACCCTGTTTGTGTACTGAGATACGGCCCTTGACTTCTCTTTCCTCCGTGGAGTGGTGTTTACCGCTGAACACACAGGAGCCAGTTACTGCGAAGTCTTTCATATAAAAGTGGATAAAATATTGCTAAAACCGCTGAGAGGGCACTGCAGGCACGCAGAAGGTAGTAAACAAAGTGAAGGTACCTGCTTTAGTAAATGACCAGATTGGGAAAGAGCCATCCAGCAATCATCTGTTAGATTCTGCTGGACAGTGTTTCAACTTTAACTTTTTCCGACTACTGTTTGGCTTAATTTAAAAATGACTATCTATGCGTAGGGTTATGTCAGGGTGTAATGCAATTGGCGGTAACGGTAATGTGTAAGAACAAATTAGTTCCCCCATCAATCTTAATGACAACTACTTCTTTTATGTAGTGCCAGTAAAAAGTGTGTAATTACCGCTCCCTCATGGGTGTTGACAGATATCTAATACCTCTAATACCAGAGGAGTATAATGCATGGTTCTGTTTTCTGCCCGTGGCCTCCTCAAAAGTACAGGGGACATGGCATTAAGTAATTACCAATTCATTATTTGATCGCAGCGCCAATGCATTTAATAGGCTGACTTTGTAAAAATGAATCTATTTTTAACGCAGACTGAAGTCAATGAAGTCTTATTCCTGGTGTTGGGGGTGAGCTATTTATTGTTGGATGACAAATGAATCGTTTTAGGCCAACGGTATGTCAACATTTATTGAAGTAAATGTTTACTCAGTGGAAATCTAGTCATCCACAAAGATTAATTTTACTCCATAAATATGGTATTGGTATTTGCCTTTTATTTACAGGGGCCTGGAATGAGAAAGAGAACTTCATGATTTCTTTTTATGCCTTTATTGAACAAAAAAGGAAAACTCGTTTCGCACAAATGTCACATAATTAAAGCTAGTTAAATATTAAAACTACAAAGACAGGAATGAACCCACCATCTTCGACGTTAAGACGCCAAGCAAGCAAAGGTGGTAACAAAAAGCCCTCCCAGCCACACGTCATTCTGAATGGTCGTGTGTGGTCTTCCTTGTGCATCTGGCTCTTGGTTGCTGCCTTATCACCGTCACATGACTTTGGCAAGATATAATTCACAAGTCACCTTGCTTTTATTTTTCTAATAAGGGCCTACTTCACTGAATCTGGGAATTTCCAAGGGCTGCCCCAACCTGCTAGCTTTTGCCAAATTACTTCCACCTGACTGACACGATTTGCCACCTGGGTCGCTGTCTTTGATGCTTAGCAGATGTTCTCCAAACGAGACTTTGTTCAGTTCCTGGAATAAATGACACCTTAGAAGGCATCCACCAGCTACGTGACGTAACTATGCTATGTCAAAATGATCAAGGACCCTTTGAAATCGGAGACAGGTGAACAGTCTGATATGTGCACGTGGCTACTTTGGATTCATTCATTCTTGTGGGGCACAGTATTTTCTTTTTCGGCCCAACTGGGACCCTCAACTCATGATGCTCAACGTTGTAGTCTGAGTTCTTATTTGCAAAAGATCTGTGGAGCGGTGGTCAAGTTACAATGGGGCCCTGTTCCGGTATGCCTGGAGCCCACCTACCAAGGCCATATTTGGTATTCAAGGGTAGGTAGGGCCAGCAGGACACATCCAGGGAGAAAACCACCACCTCCAAGACAGGAACAGAGCCCCGACACCCATCTCTCCCACATTTCTCAGAAGATGTTACCTCAAATGCCCTCTATGGGTCTCACATGCCAGAGTTGAAATTTCTGGAAGGCCACTGAAATAAGAGGTGCTTGGTGGATCGCTCCACTAATGCGTGTTGCTCCTGCTTTGGATCCACGCAACCACAGACTGTATCCTGAAGAGCGCTGAGGTTAGAGTCAATTCTCACCTTTGAGTTGTGGGTGTCAGGTAATTGCTCCAGGGGTGAAAAAGTCACTAAACCAGCGGGGATCAATTCTGCTGCTTGGACTGAGGGTTCATATCTCTCTATGTTTAAACCTCACCCTTAAGGTGAGGATATAAGAGGTGGCCATTAGGGGAGACAGACCATTAGTGTGGGGCCTTGGAAGGAACTTTTAAAAAGCAAAAGAAACCTTCCTCCAATTCACCAGATGATGTGTAGTAACAAGCCACTATCTATCATCAACAAACCAGGTTCTCACAACAAACCACCCGGATCTTGAACTTCCAGCCCCAGAGCGGAGAGAAATGCTTTTATATTGTTTTAAGTTACCAGGTCATGAATTTTGCTGTTGTTGAAGCTATCTTTTGAAAGTAACATTGTAGATCACATAGAGCTATCCCCATGAGGGCTGGGAAATCATAGACAGCCAAGGATGTAAAATGGTCATTGGTGACCTAGAACAATTTACTACGTAAAGCCTTGTGTGTTTGCCATGAAATATTTCATATCCAAGGAAACATTTTAGCGCACATCAAGTAAAGACAACTGGTCGACCAGGTCAGCCCCTGGCCATCCTTCTGTGATCACCATTCTGTCTGCTTCAGGGAGCAGCTAGGGGCCTGGGGAGAGCTGCTCAGAATAAAGAATGCACACAGAACCTTTGCAAAAGATGAGGCTCAGGAGAACCTAGCGCCTTCACCGTGGGCATTTTCCCAAGGAGTGATGAAAAGACTTCATTTTCAAAGTGTATTCCCACAGCGCTGGGCAACTCTGAAATTCTACTGTGGTTTTCATTTTTAATAGATTGCTCAGCCTTTAAGTCTCTTTTTGGTCAGATTTCCTGGAAGCAGAGCCGGCGATAGGGGAAATGCTGACTTGTGGGTGAGGTGCTATAAAGAGAAACCTCCAGGGCAAAAGATGGCGACGCAAAGGAACGGGAGAGAAGATAAGTCAGGTCTGGGCACCGCCGGGGTTGCCTGAGCCCGACTCCTCTAGAAGCTGTGGAAGGTGAAGATCATCGTTGACTTGTCATAGCTTTGGAGATTTACAGCACAGCACCAGTTTTGGGAGACACTTTCTTTCCATTTGCTTTTTTTTTTTTTTTTTTTTTTTTTTTTTTTTTTTTTTTTTTTTTTTTTTTTTTTTTTTTTTTTTTTTTTTTTTTTTTTAGCCCTTGCTTGTAATGCAAGATGGATATGTCCTCTTAGGGTTCTGTTGTGTATTCATAATGGACCCTAAAATCTTCTAAGACTTTCTCCGCTTGTCAGCCTCCATCTCTTCCTGTTCTTTCCTTTTGTGAGAGATGAAACTCCCTATTTTCTATGACCAAAGTTCATTTTGCATTTTGCATTTCTCATAGAAGAGAAAGCATATAATATTTGCGCCTGCACGTCTGACCTCCTTCGTTTATTACCTTGGTCTCTAGGTGCCTCTCATGGCCTCTAGAAGGGACTCAGGTTTACCTACGGCAAAGTAATCCTGCGCGGCCCCTCATTACCTCATTTTATACATTGATCTGTGATTGGACGTGATTCAGCTACTGTGAATTGTGCAGCTATGAACGTGCGGGTGGCATGGACCCCTGTCTTATGATGCCTCCAAGTCTTTGAGGAACAAACCTACGCAAGAGTCGCTGGGCCACTCTTCTAGGTTTAGTTTATGAGGACTCTCCATCCTGACTCCGTAAAGCCTCTACCAGTTTGCATGCCTGGCAGCGATATGCCTTCTCCCCAGAGAAGGGGGTGGTGTCTCCTAAATCTTGGTAGAACTATGATGGCTTCAGCAAAAGCAACATGGACAGAGTGGCACAAGGTGACATCTGAAAGTAACTTTGGCTGTTCTCCGACGAACACTTACACAAATATTCCTATCGTGTCTAGTTTTCACTGTACAGTTCAGTAACATTAGCTACCCGTGTCTTGCTACACATTATTATTAATTTTATTATTTTTTTAAAGGCATTTACTACAGGGTCTACAGGATCTGACCACACAGATGGGGACTCGTAGTGATCCTCCTGTTTTCAACCTCCCAGGTGCTGGGATTACAGCTGCCCTGGGGGGCGGGGATGGCAGGGCATGCCAGAGATCAAACCCAGGTTCCTGTGGTTGCCTAGCAACTTCTGGCCACTACAAATAATACTAGAACGAACATAGAAGTACAAATATGCACTTGATGTTTTGCTTTTAACTCGTTGGACTATGTATCCAACAGTGAAATTATTAGGTCAGCAGAGAATTCTCTGTTTAATTTCTCTGAAGAATCACTGGCCTATTTTACATAGATGATATACCATTGAGTGTACCCACCAACAGTTTAAAGGACCCAGTTTCTTCACTTTGTTACTATTAGTCATTTTTATTTTCAAGGCAGCCTTGTTAATGCATGCAAAAAAGAGTCTCTTGGCGGTTCGTTTTCCCTAAGATTAACGCAGTTCAGGATCTTTGGTATGCTCATTGAGCAGTATGTGCCTTTTGAGGCCGGAAAATAAAAGGCGGAAGAGTCAAGCCCTTGACGGCTGATGCAGTATCCCTGAGGTGGGCGTGGCGTGTCCGTTCGCTGTGCAGAAACGCCAGTCTGCCAAGGCCTCCGTGTTGTAAATATGTCAGGCTGCAGTGAGCAGCCATACACAGGCCTCTTGGTTTCAGTCTCCTGAGACCAGCCCTTGAGTCTTTCCAGCTCTGGTAGAGGACCAGGGAGTGAAAAATCCCTGACCTATATATCTACTCCTTGCTCCTTTTGGTTAATGAAGTCTTCCGCAGGGGCACTGCAGACACCACTAGGCAAGAGCAGCTCTTCTTAGTAAGCTAAGCCCGGATTCCTGACTCAGAGAAAGGAGGAGCGTATTAATTCGAGGATACAGACTACTCTATGGAGCAGTTATTGGCTTCGTGTCCACGGTGGGCTCTGGACCACAACTGAGGAAAGGCGTGAATGCACAGTGACAAGATGTGGTATTTTCACAAAATAGAATATTATGTGGCAAGCATGAATGATAAACGGGAAGACTTCATATATTAGTGCATGTATCTTGAACATATACTCATAAGAGAAACAAACCACACCTACATATGCAAATATCATATAGTCTCCCTAGTGTAAAAATGCAAAAGAATAATAAATAAATAAATTAATTAATTAATTAATTTTCATCAAACTCAGGGCCTTGCATTTTGTACACCTTCAGCCCCTAAATAATTTTTTTTTAGAAGAGTGACTTAAACACAAAATGCATTTGGAAGAGTTCAAAATAAATAAGGTCTATTTAAAGTGTTAATGTTTAATTATTTGACTAATCTTACATACCTATATTTATTAATCAAAGCAAATATGATGATTAAAATATGTAATACAACCATTGTTACATTTTTTATTTTGTTTTCAAATTCTGTACTATATACACTCTTGCTTGTTACTCTTTTTATATCTCAGTTTCTGCTATTTTTACTCTTGAAAGTAAAATTTTAAATATTAAAAAAAATGCACAGCTGCTTCTACTAGTCTGAGAGCTGTGCTGCAGGTAGGAGGTTCCAGCAGACACTAATCAGCTCTGGTCTGGGATGGAACCACAGGCTGTAAGGTAGGAAAGTATAAAGCTGGCTGGGTGCTGGCTGTGTTTACGACCAAGCACGGTCTTCTTTTCTGCTTTATAGTAAACTCAGGGCTTTTATAGGTACATGGATGCTATCTAAAGCCATAGTCATAAGTGAAATATATCAGACCCGCATGTACAAACACCATATCGTTTCCCAACGTAAGAATCTGAAAGAAGTAAAATCTGAAATTTGCAATTGATACTGTGAACAAGAAAGAACCTCCTCAAGGATTGGTGAGAGTTTGAGACCAGCCTGGGCTGCAAAAGTGAGCTCAAGGCAAGCCTCAACTGCATAGCGAGACCTTGTCTCAAAAAGACAAAAAAAAAAAAAAAAAGAAAGAAAGAAAGAGCCTCTTCAAAGGGAAACAGCCACTGGGGTGAGGGGAAGGAGAAAAAAAAGAAATAAGGGAAGAAGAAATATGTATGTATACATGCAGGATAGCTTGGATAAGTGTACTGCTGACTTCTGCTGGTCTGCTGAAAAGCTCAGTTCAGTTAATGTTTCATTTTGCTTTCTTTTTATTTTCTTGGACCAATTTTGCATGCTTATATCTAGTAATCTGAACAACAAATTTGAAGACAGCAATGTAACAACCATAACTAAAACCCTGTTATCTTGTTTAGTGACATTCCGTTCATTATTTTTTTATTGTCTTTAAAAATAAATGAGTAAAACTCATAAAAAACAATAAATAATTTCCCCAGCAATTCGTAGCACTGACTTAAGTAGATTTGGAAAGCATGGATGTTTAAGACGAAGACCTAAGTGGCAGTGACGCAGTTAAGCACAAACTTTCTAGGTCACAGTGCTCCTAAGGTTTGCCCTGCTTCCCCATGTAAGGGAAAGCAAGGACAGTTAAATCGATAGTGACAAAATTGTCGGAAGAAGTATATTTTGTCCCCAAACTGAGACTTTTGTGGAAATATTGTCAAGGATATGAAAATATCAGACTCAGTATAAAGCACTTCCTACTGAGAATGGGATCAACAGAACAGAAACCTTTCCCGGAATCTTCAGGAAAGACATCTACAGAGAGGCACAAAGCAGGTTTTAGACCATTGCTCTGTGTAAACCAGAACATTTTCACCTTTACAGAGTTCATATAATGTCATGGGAAAACTGTCAGTGGAAATTTATAAAGAAACAAGAAAAGATTATGAGAACTGATCCAATCATTTTTCAGCCATCAACTCACTCTAAAGTCAATCAACAACGATTTTGAGCCTGTAGACTTTTTGCGGTACTAGCGATGGAGCCCAGGGTGTCTTTCCTGACCTACATCCCATACCTTTTGTAAGATGCTTGTTTTGAGTCTTGCTAAGTTGCAAGGTCACCTCTGTGGCATTTGAACTTAACATCACTCTTTCTTAGACTCCAGAGTGGTGGAATTACAGGCACCCAGCGGCATTCTAGCTCAACATTTAGAGTTTGAAAACACAATCTTAAACCCAGAGATGGAGTGCACGGTTGTTGCCTCTGAAGTCTTTGCTTCAGCTACTCCGGTCTTCGTGGTCATTGATTTCAATGAGATGGGTCCCTGGGCCACTGGAGCACACTGTGTGTTTTTCCCTTCGCTGGCATGGAATGGCATTCGTTCGTTTTCGTCTGCCGCTATTGCCTTGTTGCGGGTCCTTGCTGGCATTCTGAAATCCTCTCCCCTGTATATCACCACCTTTCATGCACCTGAAGTTAGTGCATGGGGCACTAACTTCCTTGACTTCTGGTCCCATCTACAGGTCTAGGGAAACACGCTTCTTGGTGTGTCTGGGTGGGGAATGGATGAGCGATCTGAAAGGCTGTGTGGAGCACGACCCGTGCGTCGTTCCTGGCCAGTACATCCTGACCATCTTTCTTCTACCATGCGCTTTCGCCATGATGTCCCTCTCTAGGACCCCACTCAGAAGAACTCAATCCTGTAAATATAAGCTGCAGGAAGCCATCCTCCATTAAATTTTGGATATTAGAAACCACGCCCCGGCACAATATCGCACCACCCCCAGCGCCGCCACCACGCCACTCCCGCCACCCCCACCACTTTCGTCTCCAACAGGACCAGCCCCACCAGGAACTACACCACCATCGTCTCTACGGCCAGCACGCGCACAGCACCACCAAGGCTTCCACCACGAGCAACACTGCAACCTTGTGCTCCAGTGTCAGCGCCCGCGCCACGGAAGATCAACACCTCGGCCGTCATTACCATCGTCATCCTTATAGTTACCACCACCGTCACCGTCGCGGTTGCCACCATCACCACAAGCGCCACCCTTTTCGCAATTGCCCCCGCCTCTGCCTGTACCTGTGCCCGGCCTCCCTGCACCTCCATGAGTGTCAGGGTGCTGTTTTTCTTGCCTATTGCTGACCCCGCCGTGTGTCCAGGTCTGTACAGCGCAGAGCAGGCAGTGAATAAATAACGAACATTATCAAAATAGAAAACTAAGGGAGCCCATGACTTTGCATACAACTTTACAAGGCTAAGGAGAATGTGTTTTTCCAGGGAACCTCTGTTCCACTGGGGTGTAGAGGCTATTGCTGGTCTCTCAACAATCAACACAACTAAAGCATACAGGGAATGTGGCCTAATAAAGAAATATCCAGGTTACTACCCACGTCCTCCAGAGACCCATGGAGAGCGCCTGGATGCACCGTGACTATGGTTACCCAACTCCATTCTCTGACAGCTACACAACCTTTTCTTCTCCACCTGGTCCCTGGCCCAGCTGCTAAGGGTGAGGGGGCCTCTTTTCTCTTTCCTTCTTTCTTTCTTTCTTCCTTTCTTCCTTCCTTCCTTCCTTCCTTCCTTCCTCCCTCCCCGTCTCTGTCTTTGTCTCTGTCTGTCTGTCTGTCGCCCTTTTGGTGTTGTTCACTTTATTGCATTTTTTGGGGGGTTAAACTTTTTTAAAGGTTTTCATTTCTTCTTTTTCTTCTCATCCTTCTCCTCCTCCTCCTTCCTCTTCCTCTTCCTCTTCCGCTACTTCTTCTTGTTTTGTTTTGTTTTGTTTTGTTTTTGTGCCAAGGACTGAACCCAGGGCTTCCACCTTGCTAGGCAAGCATTCTACTGCTCAGCCAAGTCCCCAACCCCAAGGAATCTCTGTTCATGCTTCAGCTTTCAGGCCAGTTTTCATGCCTCAGCAATTGCAATTCTTTTTGTTTCTGTCTGTACCTCTGCCCCTGCCTTTGCCTCTGTCTCTGACACTGTCTTTCTCTCTTTCTCTCTGTCTGTCTGTCTCTCTCTGTGTCTCTCTCTCTACCTTTCTCTCTGCTGCCATGATATCTTATCATCCATCGGAATATGAGACCAGATCTTCAGACACATCATCATGTATTAGTTCCTCTGTCTCCAGATTTCAAACTGGCTCTCTGTTCTGAGCACACTTTCTACCCCATGTTACTGTCAAAATGCACCAAATCTGTGGTACACCCTTTCCTTTTGATGTGCTCCTTCTTGATCCTTTTCCTTTGCATCACCATACTTAATTATATAGCTGGAGGCATCCTCAGTGATTCACCTCTCCATCAAGATCATCAGAATGCACAGTCTACTCAAAACAAATCGCAGAACGGTTCTCCTTTCTTGCACCTTGCCGGACACACAGCGGCTCACTCCTGCATAGCAGTAGGCTTCTCTAGCTCAGCGAGGCAGACCCAGAAGGAAATAAACACCTGTTGACCCAACTGTTTCTTTGGCATTTAAAACACAATTTTGCTCCTGTTTCGAGGATATTCTCCTTGTGCTAAACATTCAATTTAAAAAAAGAAAAATTACAAATACATTGGAACTCCGTTTTCTGTTGACCAATTTGTTATGGATTTGACAGACAGACTCACACTTCTTGCCTTCTGAAATGGAGCACAAATAGTACACTAAAACAATAATGTGAATGCTCGGGATAAATAAGATTTTCATTGCCTTGCACTGGGGGCGTGCTTTGAAAAGCACGTCTGTTCTTATTTATTTATTATTTATTATTTATTTATCTTTTTGAGATAAAGTTCAGGCCAGCAGTTCAGGCTGGCCTTGAGCTCACTTTTGTAGCCCAGGCTGGTCTCGCACTCACACTGATCCTCCTGCCTCAGCCTCCTGAGAGCTGGGATTACAGGCGTGCGCCACCACGCGTGTAGGTCTTCTGTTGCCTTATTGGACTGCTAGCCGTGAGGTTTCTTACAAAACTTGAAGAATAGAATGTTATCGTGTTTCACTTCGTCTACTTCAATGTGTGGACAGTTTTAACTGTGAGGCTTGTGAACAAATGGGATGAAGGAAAGAAGGAAAGGAAGAAAGAAAGAAGGAAAGAAAGAAAGAAAGAAAAAAAGAAAGAAAGAAAGAAAAACATTGCCATTTATAAAGTGTTAATATCTAGAACCTGTGTATATGGTATCTTACATGATGTATTATTAGTCAATGAAGATTCTTCAGAGATATAGCCAGATATAGATAGACAGATAAGCTAGCTAGTAGGTAAGTAGACGATAAGATTGACAGTTAGGTAATTACATAGATAGATAGATAGATAGATAGATAGATAGATAGATAGATAGCACAGATGTGTACATAGATAGACAGATAACATAGGTAGGTAGGTTGATAGATGAATGGATGGATGGATGGATGGATATATACATAAATAGATGATAAGATAGGTACATAGGCAGACAGATAGATACATAAGATAGGTAGGTAGGTAGGTAGATGATAGGATATGATAGGTAGATTTAAGTAGGTAGATAGATGATAGATAGATAGATGATAGATAGATAGATAGATAGATAGATAGATAGATAGATAGATGACAGAATAGCTAGGTAGACAGACAGGATAGGGTAGGTAGGTAGATAGATAATTGGATGGATGGATGGATAAATGGATAGATGATGGATTTCTGTTGATGTTAATTTATCGTCTTGGGTCTTTTCTCTGTGTCGTATTCTCCACCTGCTCCTTGTCCATCCTAAAAACGTCTCATAAATTAGCCCTCATTCCACTGGCCAACGCTGACCAAGGTCATCTCCCAGGCGAGCCTAAACTAACACAGCCATACTGTAAACAAGATTGCATGTTTGATATCGGCATGATTTCAAAACAGGAAGATTTTCGGAAAACATGATTTGGGCTCACTCCACATACGGATCATAGTTTGAGTTTTAATAGCAGACAACACCCCAGGCCCATAGAGCTGCCAAATATGAAGCAAAACTACACTCTCTCGTGGGAATTAAAAAAAAAAAACTTACAGAAAATGAAACAGTCAAAACTCAAGATCTCTGTATATAGTTAAAAATCAACATCTTAATTTATTAATTAGAAAAGCCTTGCTTGTTTTTCAATCGCTCAATTCAGGGATGTGCACTGCTTTCCGTGGTGCAGAAATAGAGCTGGAGGCTCGTCATCTTTTGGCCCCTGGGAAACTTCAGTGACCCCAGGCCCTGTGTCCCTGACTCTCTTGGGGGCAGATCAAAGACTGGGTTCTTCTTCAGAGGTGCAAATTCTGTGCCAGGCAAGACTGGAGGAGCGGCAGTCACGATTTGATAGAATTCCCACGAGATCTTTGCCTCTTACAATCAACAGCGATGGTTTTCTTCAAAGCTTTTTTTCACAGGAAAATGACTGCCTACCCAAATAGCACTGCAAAGGACATGGTGGCTGTCCCTGGCCCTGTATGAAATGTCAGACAAATGACTCAGAGTGGCAGTAATAAAGAGATCCCTGAAGATTCGGCCATTTCTTTTATTAGAGCGTCTCTGTGTACTTGTTGACTTATCTTTCTCTCTCAAGGGTGGAACATTTAGTGACAATGGCCCATGCATCACTAAAGTCATAATATTGTCCCTTCTGTTGGCACGGGAAGCAAATGCCGCACTAATCCATCTTCCTAGAGCCCCAATAAAACTGAAGCCTCTCACTAGGACTCGGAAGTGGATATTCTTATCAGAGTCTGCTTGACTCTGAAGCAAATCCTGGCTCTACCGTTTGTCCTGACGCTATGGATGGACTCTAGGACTCAGTTCCTTCACTGACCCAAGGATGGTTCCCAAGAGTTTGTCTTCCCAGTCACCAGGAAGGTGCCCTGCCCAAGGAGATGCCACCCTGCTACCGACAATACCATGTGGCTTGCAACCCAACCCAGTGCAGGCCAACTGCAGACAGCTCAGGTGCAAGCAAAAGGATATAGGTGGTAGGGAGATCACCAGTCAGAACCCACTGGGTTTTCTCTGAGTCCTGCGGTTGTAGCGTCCACAGGAAGGACTCCTGAGAGGCAGGAAATCATAGTTTTTATTGGAAGGTACACTGAATGATTTTTTTTTTTTTTTTTTTGCTAATTTCTGTCTCATCCAAAAAGAATAGCTATCATTAAGAAGTCACCCAGTGACAAATGCTGGAGAAGCTGTGTAGAACAAGGAACCCTTCTGTACTGTGCAGTAGCATACAGCCACCATGGAATTCGGGGTGGAGATTATTAAAAATAAACAAACAAACAAACAAATAGAATTAGAGATCCTCTTCAAACTACCTGTTTCCCTCCTTGGTATTTTTCCAGAAGGAGTGAAAACATCATACCACAGTGATATGTGTACTCATATTTATAGCAGTATTATGTGTCATAGGTACATCTTGGAAACAACCAACATGCCTATGAACTGAGGAATGAATACAAGACATGTGGCGTTTTTGTACAATGGAATATAGCTCAACTATAAAGAAGATACCCTGTTGGCTTTTATAGGTAAATAAGCCTTAATTTTTTGACCAATTTTGTATGCTTGTACAACCCGAACAACTACTTTGATATAACCGTGTACAAAGTAACAATCATCATTGATTTGCTATTATCTTGTTTAGAAATTTGGTAACCTTTTTAATGTTCTTTTTTTGTTCTTTTTTTTATTCTCTTTGTATGTGTTCATTTAATTTTTAATTTGTATTTTCTTTTATTTAATTTACTTACTTAATTTATTAATTTGCGGAACCAGGGTTCAAACTCATGAGCTTGCGCTCGCCAGTCAGGCACCTATGTCACGGAGCTATCTCCCCAGCCCGTTCATTTAATTTTTTTGGCTGCTTCAGCCTGCCCAGAGGGTGGGGCTCGTGTGGCATATACCAGGGATTGAACTGTGGTCTGTTCCACTTGCTTAATCTTGGCTATGCAGGTGCTTTAGAACACTGAGCTATCTCACCAGCCCTTATATCTAAAACAAAACAAAACAAAACAACAACAACAACAACAACAACAAAAACCCCAACAGGAATTCATAACTTCCAGGCTTTCCTCCTTGGAGTCAGATCTGCCTCCCATTTCTGGTACTTGAAGCTGCACAGCAGCCAAAAACCCAAGTTCAGCATTCTTAGTGAAGTTGCACAGGTCAGGCATGATTGGTCAGATATGGGCCCCTCCCCTCTACCCTCCTCAGAGACCAAAGAGTCCAAAGCCCCCACACCTTCCTCAATTCCTTTACCCTTTTGGTCACTAATGCCTGCCCTGAATCAATACCACCCCCGCCAGCCACCACATGAGCCTGACAGTCGCTTAGTTAAGCAGTTCTTAGCGTTGTAGATAATGTGTGCTCCCTGCGATAAGCTTAAGCCTTTGCCATCCCATGTGTGGTAAGCTTCTGTAATAAAGGCTGGCACACGGTGAGCGGAGGTTGTACAGTGGGCGTGATGAACAGGCAAAGAGAGAAACAGAGACAGACACAGAGCCCAAGAGCCCTGTCCCATCTCTTCTCAAAAACGTTGATGTTTACTTTTGCAGGATCTCATGCTAGGGAGACAATACGATTGTCTTGTGTTGTTTCCACACGTGGGTCTGATTTATTTCACTTATGAGCCCGATCTCTCTCTTTGCGTCTACTTACCTATGAAAGCCTCGAGCTGATCTTTTTATAGCTGGGTCATATTTCACTGTATAAAAATACCATGGCTTCTTGTCATTCCTCAGTTGACGGGAAGTTCGGTTGCTTCCAAGATGGAGCTGTGAAAACGGCGGCTGCTATAGTCATCGGAAGGGCACAACATATGATGTGAAAGGAAAAGGCTCTCTTTGAGGGGAAGGAACCACTCGGATGACAGGAGGCAAACAAAAAAGAAAGAAGAGAGACAAAAATATACATGTGGACACACAGGATAGCTTAGACAACAGTACTGCTGATTCCTTCTGCTCTACTGAAAGAAGCAGTTAATGCTTCAGTCCTTTTCTTAAAACATATCTTGACCAATTTTGTATGCTTATAGCTAGTACTTTGAACAACTAATATGAAGCCAACAATATGCAATATAACAGCCATGGTACAGTCATACCATTACATTTAGGGAAATTCTGTCTTTTTATGTATTTTTTTTTTTACCACGTTTTATTCTCTTTACAAAGCAAAAACTCTGAAATTGAAGTTATGCCTTTGCAACTTTTATTGCCTTCACCACATTTATATCTGGTAATGTGAACAACTAATTTATTTTTTAAATCATTTTTAATTTTTTTCCTTTGGGGGTATATTTTTAATATTTAAAGTTTTATTTTAAAGTGTAAAACTATCAGAAAAAAAGATAGGAAAAGCATAACAAGCCAGGGTACATGTAGTACAGAATTTCAAAACAAGAACAAACATTTCACAATGGTTACACTACATATTTTATCATCAAATCTATTTAGATTAATCGGCATAGGTATGCAAGATTGGTGAAATGAACACTTTTAATAGACCTTAATTTTTTAATGCATTCGTGAACAACTAATTTGAAGATAGGCTCTCGTGACACAGCAACCGCTGTTGAGTTGCTATTACTTTGTTTAGCAAAATCTTGTATCATTTTAACACTGTTTTTTTTTTCTTTGCCTCTCCATTTTATATTTGTTAGAGCTCAAGAAAGAAAAAAAACCTAAAAATCATATTTTCATATTCCCCTCTGCTCCCCTCTCCGAAGCACTTCTGATCTGAAAAAGTAGGGAACCGTTGTGTGTTCCCCTAACACTTTCCCTTGTGGGTGCTCTTTAGTCTCATTACTCAATGTCTCAAACTTTGTTAGGGGGATACTTCACATTCGTTCTGCTGGCTTAAAAGAATATTTCCTGTGTGCTGTAGCAAATTTTCTTACGGATTTTTTTTTTTTTTTTTTTTTTTTGAGCTAATGAATCCAGGCTTATGAATGTGTTTGGATTTTCAAGTCAGTTGCAAGAAGTCTAATCAAATCCGCTTGGAATTCCCACATCCTCTCATATGGTTTGTCCTTCTAAAAACAGCCAAATGCTGTCCGTCTCAATTTCCCAAGAACGGGGCATGGGTCCCGTAAACTACTTTATCACAAGATGTCTTTATTACTTTTCTCTCGTTGCTGAGACAAAATATCCAGAATCCAAAATCAAGGAAGGAAAGGTTGGCTTAGCTCACAGTTAGTGGAGGTTTCAGTCCATACCTGGCTGGCTCCAAGTCAGAATGGCACGTGGCAGAGCACAGCCGTTGATGGCAGTGAGAAATAGCAAAGTGCCACCATGGAAGAGCAGAGACTAGCGTAGCAAACAAGCCCCTTTCTTCCTTCTATTTGAGTGCAAATTATCTGCCCCAGGTTGAATGAAGCACTCAGAGCCATCATCCTAGTATTGGATTATGAATTAATCCCAAACTTGAGGAGCCACTCCAGGACTGCATGAGGCTTTGGAAGGGCAGCTACACAGAAACCATAACACAAGGTGCAAGCACACTGTACTTAAATTTGAATGAATTCATACATGTGCAGATACAAAAACATGTATTTTCTTAACTGATTTATTTAAGTCAGTTAAGACTTAAATATGTACCTTCATATAGCCTACTGAACCTTGTATCCATCTTATCCTGAAACACACATGCCCACCACAGACACACACACACACACACACACACACACACACACCACAATCACCGCCACCACCACCACCAACAACACCGCCTTTGTAAAACACTATTTAATCAAATATGCAACACCTGGCGTTCCAGCCAAGTTGGCACATAAAATTAGATGTCACAGGTGGCCTGGGCCCCTGTCACCCTGGGCCTTTCTTTAAACCTACGATGGCACCTGTCACATCCTGGCAGTTCCTACAGAACCTCCAATCACACAAAAGAAAATAGGATACAAAATTAAAATTTAGATTAAGTTTGTCTTCAATTACCTCGATTTCAAAACCACAGGGCTTCCCAGGACACTTTGCTAATGACTTTAATGATTACATGTCTACGCCTCAGCCCAAGCCGCCCTTAATCTATCTACCCTCAGTGCTAGACACTCTTGATTGTAGATTTCTCTTTAATTCTAGGGTATAAATTAACTAGAAGAAAACCAGTCTGGTGCAGCATTTTTTTTTTTTTAAACATGATCTGTTCTGAGTATCACTCACCTAGGACGGAACAAAACTGTGACTCAGTCTAATAACTTTTCCATCACCAAATCTGAGCTTACTGAGGTGATAGAAATCAGACTCTGAGTGTTAGCAAAATGGTTAAAACTGTATGAAGTCTACTTTAAACCTAGTAAGTGTTATCTCATGGCTGGTGTGAAAATTTCATACCGGTTGCACCTTACAGGCTACCGGTTGTGTTTTTGTTACTTTGTTTTGCCAGAGTCCGTTTGAATCCTTTGAGGTTGTCGTTCTTCTGACCATGCTTTGGGGAGGTGCCCCTCACCAGTGTTTTTGCCAAGAGTGCTATCACCCCCCTGTAACCATTGTGCTCCGGACTTAAGCTTTCCTATGTGAGAATGCGTGCATTCGCCAGCATTTCATGGCCTGTCTGACAAAACTCGAGGGTTCTGTTACCAGTTAATGGGCCCTGGATCACGGAGCATTGGTAATGTTGTTTGGGTGGATGTTTCTGTTCCTTCTGTATTTTTTGTTCTTCTTTTTGATGCGTTCTTCACCCGTGATGACCTATGGCTTGTGCACAGAATCACAATAGCTTCACCCGTCTAGCAACCTCATGAAAATCCCAGGAAGAAACTTCAAAAAGAGAGACCAGTCTATCCCACTCATAGGAACCATGGGAATTCCTGCCCCTTTCTTTCAGTTGGGAATTATTCTATTTTCTGGCTAAGGCCAGGATGTTTCTGGAGGGACATCAAACAGAAGTGTCCCCATGTGTGGAGATCGGCCATGTCTCTTGTTTCTGATCTCTCTCCAGCCGCTATAGATAGACCGGGAGCTCCGAGGCTTTCACGCAAGCCAGCTGGTCAGATGAACTTCTTCTGACAGGTTCCATTCACTGGGGCATTAATTCTTCAGCTGACACTAAGCAACAGAACAGAAGTGTCATTTGGCAGACATGGACAAAACATTATGCGTATGACAAGATGTGTCCGGCCATCTTTCATGGGAGAAGAAGCTGGTAGAATCAACAAAGTGCTTTGCTGCTTTTGAGTAGACCCACAGGTGTGCTCTGCATGCCTGCCTCCACGTTTGTATGGGGTACTGCTTGGGTGCCAGTCTGGCCCACATTACGTCGTGTTCTTCCGTGACAACAGGACAGATGTAGCCTAACATTCTTGTGGTAGCTTTCTCTCTGGTCACATCATAGTAGCTTTACCTAGGGGTTCTTAGCATTTTGTGTTTGAGATTATGCTGGTGAAAGGCTCCATAATTACAGTGAAGTTGGCAGGGACACATTTCCAAATAAGCAAATGATGAGATTTATTGTCGATGTACAGTTCGCTCTGTCTGTCTCATTGTCTGATTCTCTGTTGCTGCATTTTTTTCTATCTCTGTCTCAAATCCTCTGCGTCTCTCTTTGTCTCACTGTATTTCTACCTCCCTCCTCTCCTCTGACTTCCCGGACTCTCCCCTCTCCTCTCATGCCCTCCCTCACCTTTCCTCTCCTACGCACCCTCTCTCAAGGAAAATAGGTGTAAGATTCTGTCCTGTTCCACTTTATTTGAACAAGGACAGAACGCCACCTGCAATATGTCCATCACGACCACTGTCGTGCCTGGCATCCACACGAATGATGTTCCTCGCTGGAACAAAAGAAATGAAGGTTGACGTCTAATTTCTTTTCCTTCTCTAGAGATCCTCAGACCAGTTTTCATATCTGCCATTGCATCATTGCTTGAAAAGGAATGGGTTTTCGTAGAGCGATTGTCGGTCTACTCTTGATGTTACACGTTTGCCTGTCTCTCGGAGTGGCCTTAATATTCAAGGAATAAGATATTGTTTAACGATATGTGATTTAAAAAAAAAATTTGGCTTTTGTCCATGAATGCTAATTTTCCAGGAAAGATACACACAAGACCATGTGTGTGCACACACAAACACACTCTCGGAGACACCTACATCCATCCGTTTATCGGTGCGTAACTTCACGCTACCTTGAAGCGCTTCATCGATCAGCAGCCGTTTCCTCCATTAAATGGCACTGCTGTCATGCGGTCCAGTAGGTTTCACACTCCCTAGAGTCTGCTCATATTTTTTGGACCGATTGATAACATCACATTGTTCTACTTGTTGGTGTGAGCGCCTTGATTCGTCAAATACGTTCTCACAGGGCTGTTCCGTTAATTATCTGAATCAAGGAGGTCGTTACAAGTTCCTGCTCTGGAGCTCCTGACCACGCTTTGCCACTTTGCCGTTTGGCTAGCAAGTGGGCGAATGTGCAGATGGGATTTTCCTTTCCCCAGGTGTAGCTACTGTGAGCTGCCTCCACATTCCATGCTGGTGACATACCTGTCTCCATAGCCCAAGGGTGTTGTGGGTTTGTTTTACCCCCTGTGATGCTCTGATAAACATATACAGAAACCAAGAGAGCACTATGTGCATAAAAATCCCAGGTTGACCCTTTTGCCTATGTGCACACACCTTACTGTCCGTTGCATCACGTGCACAAACATAAAGAGTGCTTCCTGTGTCACCCAGGCTCGGATAGGGTTGCACAGCGGCCTCGTGTTATGTCAAAGGACAAATCTTCAGTACAAAAGTAGGGAATGGATTGCTGTAACCAAGCGTTATCACCTCATGTGGATTTGGCAACTCTAAATGTACACTGGCAAGCCGGGCGTGGTGGCTCAAGCCTGTAGTCCCAGCACACGGGAAGCTGAGGCAGGAGGATCGGTGAGACTTCAAGACCAGCCTGGGCTACAAAACTGAGCTCAAGGCCAGCCTGAACTGTACAGCGAGACCCTGTCTTAAAAAGACAAAATAATAATATAATAATAATAACAATAACAATAATAAATAAATAAATAAATAAAATGTACGCTGGCAGTGCATATAGGGTGAAATCCTTAACAAGGCTTCTAATTTTTCTCTGCTTCAGGGATCAGGAAGGAACACATTATGATCCTCCTACTTATGAGGCTGTATAGCTGAGGACAACGCTGTTTATCAGGGCCATTCCTAACCCATCATTGCTCAGATTTATTTCTCCTTCCTCTGTGAGCTTTCTGTTTGTCGTTGCTGTGTGCAAGGTTGAAATCCATAGATAATTTATCTTTCAGACTCATGAAAATTCTGCTTCTGTGGATTTCTGTAGGTTGTGTGAAAAAGTATGGTTGTCCAGAATGTCAATCTCTGAGTAGAAAGCCTTTACTTTTTTTTTTTTTTTTTTGTGCCACAGGACTTATCAGTAACAACCTCCACCAGTATCTTCAGCCTTGCATCCAATCAAACCTGCTTTCTATGTTTTGATGCTTGAACTCAGAGAGACCCTACTGCCTCAGCCTGCTAAGCACCAGGACTATAAGCAGGCACCATCACACATGGTTTCCGAGGTCCACAGGGCTTGGGGCTGGCACCGTATGCAGTACTAGGGACAGAACTTGGTCCTTGCACTTGGCAGGCAGCGACTTAGACCACGGGCTTGTATCCCTATCGCTCAGTCCATACTTTCAAAATGATTACAGATGTAGCAGAACTTGTTTTGCAAAAAATTTCACCTCTTTAAGCCAATATTTGCTTTAGCTTTCTGCCCAAGGTGTGATGGCCAAAGAATTAATTAAGTGTTTGTGAAGAGATAGTCATGTAAATTTATATTCATATCCCTCAGAGACGTTGGTGGCTTTGACAAAGTTATCCTTTTAGGCTCCTAACTGTCTTTCCTTGTTTTTGTATTTTAGAGAAGGATTTACAGTGTGTTCAGGGTCTCACTACTAGTTTGGACTCATAGTGATCCACCTGTTTACAGCCTCCCAAAAGCTGGGATTACAGGCATGCGCCACCACGCCCAGTCTCAATTAGCATTGCTAACAGGCTCAGGGATTGAACCTTTGGCCCCTGTGCCTGCTTGCAGGGTCTTTAATCCACTGACTGATTTGGCTGGTCCCAGGCTTTTAAATTTTGTCCTATTATTTTTTTTCCTACAACTGTAGTACTTTTGATCCACAGCAGCAGTTTAGAGAAGCTTATGAACTTTTTCCTTGTCTGTGTTACCTAGAAATGATAAAGTTCTCCTATGAAACATAGCAGCCCAAGTAACACAACGCATGGATGGTAGACATCTATAGACTTCTATACTATTTGCAGATAACTAAGACCTATCCCCAGTGACACTGTGAATTTCCTATAAATGACTTATGATACTTGTGAGCACCATGCTGGTGTGGCAGGGATCGCAGCTGTCTCTTGCCTACTCCAAAATATGCCCCCAAATGATAGGAATATCTGAGACAATTGTATGAGACTTGCCTCTATCCTTTACCTATGAGTTGATTATGGGAAATGTCATAGGTTACCAGGTAGATGACTGTTGAATACATTAGGCTGTGTGTAAACAGGTGCACATAAAAGAGGCTACATCGTATGATTCTGTGTATGGAAATAGCCATGGAACCCCCATAGTAGAAAGAAAGAAAGGAAGAAAGAAAGAAAGAAAGAAAGAAAGAAAGAAAGAAAGAAAGAAAGAAAGGAAGAAAGAATTATAGTAATGGAAAGTAAAAAGGTTGAAGTGATTGCAAAGGACTTCTAAAGGACATGCACTTTCTTTTGGGGGTTGATGAAATGTGCTATTTTGCTAATGCTGTGTTTGGTTATATAAAAGAGGAGAGAGAATAAGAATGAACAGTACAAGTTGATAAGGAATTGCTGCCGGGTTATAGTTTTAGGTTAATGAAGTACACCGTGCTCCATGAGAAGCAATCCAAATGTCCAGGCCAGCTACGTAGAGATGGACAGAGACCCATTGAGCCGCTCCACATGCAAAGGCACAAGTAGGATATGGTATGTGTTTGGAGTTCAAATGGCCCAGGAACGTATAGTACGCTGTGGGAGGATGCAATTGCAAAGCTAATAAGCTGCTTTGGTTTTACCTTTCCGCTGAACAAAAAGGAACTTAGCATTTGATGACCTTTTGCATATTCAAAGAACTCACAGAAAGCTCGACCTTTAGGCCTCCTAAGCAGCACATTAATTCCTTCCTTCCGTTCTAGGAACCATGGACATTTCATGGCAGATTTCACCCTGGGTCACTTCATACATATATTTCTCGGAGAACACTCAGAGTCTCGACAGAAGAAAATTACACAGTATTTTCCCTTGTCTGGCAGAATATGTTCAAAAGAGTAATTCAACAGAACCGGAAACCCAACAGATACTACATTCCCTTTATATAGGTTTGTGAGTACACTTAGTTGTGAAGTTGTAGCTGTTTCAGTGTCCTGCATTAATCCCAAAACTTGAGGTTCTGGGTGTGGGATTTGCACCTGATAATTATAGATCTTAGTTGACCCCAGGGCACTAAAACTGGGAAACTAAAATAGATTTGTGTCCATTGCAAAGGGCAGGTAGGAGGGTGGACTATTCTACGTAGCTTTTTAAGAGTTGAAAGGATCAAACGGTGTCTATCTTACCAAATTTGTAAGACATTTTTCTTTTTTCTTTTCTTTTTTTGTTTTTTAAAGGAGAACAAAAGATAGTCAAAAAAGAAGGAAAACATTTTTTTTTTGTCTTTTTGAGACAGGGTCTCGCTATGCAGTTCAGGCTAGCCTTGAATTCACTTTTTGTAGCCCAAGCTGGCCTTGAATTCGCACTGACCCTCCTGCCTCAGCCTCCCAAGTGCTGGGATTACAAGCATGGACCAGCACGCCTGGCTAAGAAGGAAAGGTTTAGAAGCAATCCATAACTTCAGTAAGCAAACTAATAGAAATCCAACCATAGTCGTTAATGTCTTCAAATTAGTTAATGAGACTAGCAGACGTAAACATGCAAAATTGATTTGAGAGCTTATAAGAAATTTTGAAAGGAGACGAAAAAAAAAATAAGCGTTAATTGCTCCTTTTAACAGAGCAGTAGAAGTCAGCAGTACAGTTATCCAAGCTATCCTGTGCATATACATAAATACATGTTTTCCCCTTGTTTTTCGTCACCTTTCCTTAATTCCAGTTGTTCCTTCCCTTTGAACTAATGCTTTCCTGTTTAAAGTATGTATGGTAACCTTCAGACGGTTTTTACTCTTTTCTGTTCCTATACTAGGGAGAAAATATAATGTTCACACACGTGGATCTGAGAGTATGGTCTCTAGCTATACTCATTGACTTATAAAAGCCTCAATTTTGTGTTCCATTACAGCTAAGTAAAACTCCATTATGTAAAACATCACACCTTTTTTATCGATTCCTCAACTGATGGCATTCTGTGTCGTTCCAAGTTGTAGCTATGACAAGATGAATTGCTGTAAACACAGGTGCACGTATATTCCTGTGGTGCAGTCTCTAAGAAAATGGCGCCCTGTATGTTCATAGCTTCCTGTAGGTTGATTTCTTTTTTCTCCCAGGACGTCCTCCAAGTTGGTCACGCTGGAAGAACATTAGGAAGATTTATGTGCACTGATATTATTGTTTTTGCAGTTAGCATGTAAAAATGGAAACATACCCAGGAGGGTAATAGCTGGCTGAAAAGGGACCTCTAATCCTAGTCTTTTGAGGAATCTCCACACGGACTTCAACGCGCACATCTACTACGTCATCCAGGTTTCTGACCGCTTTGGGCCTCCGGCCAGGTCGACTTGGTCTTGTAAGTTACAGAAGTGGAGAAGAAAAGGTACGATGACTCTGTGTCTCACATCCTAAGTGTAAAAAAAACTATAATGTGACTGTACGCAAATCTTCCTACTTTTCTTCCAGTGTGACCAACTTTGAGGATGTCCTTGGACGGGGAGAAAAAGAAAAAAAAAACCTACAAGAAGCTATTAACCTATGGGGCGCCATTTTCTCAGAGACCATTGAAGTCAGGGTGCATATGGTTGCTTGGGTGGTGAACGAGGAAGAAGCCTGGGATGTCTGTGTCCCTGGTTCCTGAACTTACTTTGTCTTCGCAGGGAAGCGCCAGACACTGGCACCTTCTGGGAATAGAATGAGCCTCCTAACGGGCTTCCAATAAATCTCACATCCTCAGTAGTGCTGGTGAGGTGTGCCACCTATACATTTCCCCCACGAAGGGAAACAGGTATCTCACTGTTAAAGAGTTCCCACAGGAAGATCCTTTCACCGGTTGGACTCAGTTTATGTCTCTGATTTGCAACAGGGACCTGTGAGTTGCAGAATACTGCCTGCCTACCCTCTGCATTTCCATTATTCCCTTCTCTAGTGCCCATTAGAAATTCCTCCTTCCCCCATATTTTTTTTAAATAATCCATACCAAATTCTCAGCCACTGAACACAGCAAAATTTGTCCATCAAAGTGGTATCATGTAATAAATGCATGACGAATTTCTGAAAGACGCAAAACAACAATTTTGCACCTCCATGGCTCTGTTTGCAAATTAGTAACTAATGCTAGACAACTTGTTAATTAAGCTGAGGGCTGACTGAGGACATCAGCTGAAGTCTGGAGACTCAGAGGAGTGTGAGGGTGATGGCGTACAAAGAAGGAACTCGTGGAAGATGGTCCAGTCCTGTAGAGGGAAGTTCACCTTGCTCGGTGACTTTGGGCAGACCTAACAGGCATATTCCTTGGCTTCCTTATGGCCATACCCTTTGCAATTAGCCACTTATAATTCACACCTTTGAATGATTGTGTCAAATGTATCTCTTTCCTTCTGCAATACATTTCTCTCAGTGTGGTCCATGTGACCGATGTTAGTTTTCTTAGGACTCACAGAGACTGGAGGGTTTCTCACCATTTTGCTTGAATATATTGGGTTGTTCCACCACCTAATAGTGCAAGTTAGACTCATAGTGATCTTCCTGTCTCACATCCTCCCCAGAGCTGGGGTTGCCAGTGTGCACCACCATGCCCAGACGCTAGCCAGCTCAACGCTCCCAGGGAGTGGGGCTGGCGCAGCTTGTGCAGCCGAGGATTAAGCTGCAGTAACTGCACTTGCCTGAGCTTGGTGGAGCAGGAGCTTTAGTCTGCTGAGCTATCTTTCTGGCTCAGGATTTGATATAGTTATCTACTGGCTTTGCACGTGGTTCCCTGGTGCATGTTCCATGTGGTGAGGTAGAAATAACTTATTCTAAACATTGTATGTCCTGTCTGATTTTGGAGCCTGTACTTGGTTTGGTGACTTGCACGTGGGCTTCGTTTTGATTGGGACAGCGGGACATGCCAGATAGGAGCATGAAAGAGGACTTTTGCATCCTCTTCTGTCTTTAATTTGAATCATCGCTATGGGAAGACATCCAGCTAAGTGCAGGAGGGGAAAACCAGCCAATGGCCCTGAAGGCTGACCAGCCCACTATCTAGTTTACAGCTTGACCACCAATGAAGGATGTGGCCTGGTCAGAATCAGGCAAGCCCATTCTCGGTCAGCAATGCTTCCGTTCAGATTCCCAGGTACGTGAGAAGAGCAACGGGCTGTTGTTTACAAGCTCGAAATTTTGCAGTAGTTTACTACACAGCAGTGGCTAGCTGATGTCCTTCTCCTCTCTTGGGAATGCGTATGGATTCTCATTTTCTGAAGAATACAAGATAGCGATAGAAAAGTATTAAAAGTAAAACAAAATTTCACTAAATAGTAATAAGTACAAAATATTTTCTATATTGCATGATGTTATCTTCATATTGATTGGTCAGGCTACCAGATATCAACTTCCAGCATTGGTTTAAAAAAAAAAAAACTGTAGTGATATCGAGGTAAGACTGAAGACCAGTTTGTGACCCTAGAAGTGGTGAGTTATAGACAGAGCCCAGGGAGCCCTGCCTTCTGTTACCTGAGATTCCCGGAAAGCTGGGGCTCACGGTTGCAGATGGCGGCTCTTCCCATGGATGTCCCGTTCTTCGTTTATCTGCTATGTGACACCAATGGTTGCCTCCTCCCCTGCTTAAAGTATTATTTGTGACCTACGTGTCTGGAAGCACATGAGTGAGCTACGTGTCTGTTAGCATTGGTGTGAGCTACTTGTCTGTTAGTATCAGCGTGAGCTACGTGTCTGGAATATGTTGTATCTATTAAAGTAGTGATGTATACTCTTTAGCCATTTTTTTAAGTGCCAAATAAAAAGAAGAGCCTTCTGAGGCTCTGGACTCACTGCAAAAGAGAAATTTCCGTGAGTTTTCTGAAGCTACATTAATTGGGTCTTCTTGTCGTTTCTTTCAACAACAGACCAAAAAATAGTACAACACACAACAATAAAAAAGTTGTAAGAAGTACAAAGCAAGAAAAAACAATGATAAGAAAAAGTAATAATTAATTATTCTTTTTAAAAGAGTAGCAGAAATAGGCCATACAATGAGCCAAACTATTTTGCATATGGATATGTTATGACATAAATGAGATAATGTATACAGAGAGTTTGTCACGGGCTGAGACCCACAAAATGTCCCAATAGTGATCATACATTTAAGGATGACAATACAAAAACTCTTCCATCTTTTCATGCCACATGGAACTATGACTATATTTAAAAAGAAATGAATTCTAAAGGAAATCAACATTCTTCTCTTTGGCCATACCATATGTAAAGTCTAGACATTATGGCAATGAGTCTAAAATCGTTTTAATATATGTAAAATTGTTATCTCTCCCCTACATTTTCCCTGGCAATTATGGATGAACCCTGTTCTAAAATCATTTCTATCTGTGATCTTCCCTACTTGTGATTTCCTAGCCTGAGAAAATCACTGCAGACCATCAAATGTTAATTTCTAACAGCCCACCTTCAAGAAAGGGGAGCTAGACAAATGACATTGTCCTGATTTCTGCTGAGGACATGGAGCTTTTATAAAAATTTATAACCTGTTTAAATGATGCCTTAGAATCACTACTTTTACTGTCTAGCAAAGAACGTTTGCAATTAGCTCCATAAAATTAATTATCTTGAAAGAGTTTTTATGTAAAAGTGGCCACTAACCATGCTGTACAGAATTTTAAAAATAGGGTTAGGTCAGCAAGATTGCGCTTTAAATTACTTACGACCCAGCATAAAGAAAAAATTAAATTATAATTATTTGGTAAAACTAGACACCACCCCTTGGTATAAATTAAGCATGGAAAAGTGGGAAAGAGTCTCTGAATATTGTCAGGTCAGCTTAGAATGTCTCTTGTTTTGGGATTCCATTCCTTTTGCAGTTGACCTCCCTTGCTGATGGTTACTATAAAGGTGAAAAGCGCGCCCGCACACACACACACACACACACACACACACACACACACACACACAGAATAAGGAGCGGAAAAGTAGCTCAATGGATTAAAGAGCCTGCTTAGGTAGAAGCAGTGATTGGGGTTCGATTCCCAGCACGCTGAGCCAGTCCCTCCCGCAAGGTGCGCTGAGACAGGTAACTGAGACTGGGCATGGTGGCCTGCATCTGTAATCCCAAAGTTTGGGACACTGAGAAGAAGAGGATCACTATGAGTCTCATCTGCATAGTGACACCCTGTTAGACCCTGTAGACTCTATAATAAAATACAAAAAAAAAAAAAAAAAAAGCGAAAATACTGTATGCAAAACACTCAATAATTCTTAAAACATAGCAAACATTTCATAAGCAGTGATCCTTTTGGTAATGCAAGTTGTCATTTTGAGGACAGTCTACTGGGAGTCTAACATCTCAGAAGCATGGCTTAAGTGATCATACTTAGGGTGAAGAGGGAAGCTAGAAGCAATGGAAGATTGTGCGGTATTTACCAGAAAGTTTCATGGTAAAGCCAATGTGGCAGACTTCACAGGGTTACTGTCTTGGTTATCTTTTCTCTCATTACTGGGACAAAATGCCCAATAGCCAGAATTCGGTAAGGAAAGGTTCGTTCAGCTCACAGTTAGTGGGGCTTTCAGTCTCTACTCAGCTGGCTCCAAGACAGAGTGACACAGGGCAGAGGGCAGCAGTTCATGGCTAGGGGAAACAGTAAAGAGTGAAGGGAGCACTCGCAGCTGTGGCAGCCGGCAGCCCTCTCTCCCCCTCCTTACGTGTGGGTACAGATCATCTGTGCCAGGGTGGGTGCAGCACTCGCACCCGTAACCCCATCACCGGGTCACGAGTGAATCACAAACTCTGGAAGTGACCTCTTGAATGTATGAGGCTTTCAGGGACATCCGGACACAAACCATTACAGTAATCCATGAGAACAGAGGAGCTTGGGAATAACTCAGAGCACCTCACCTGATTGTAATGGAGACAATAAAAAGGTCCCCAGAATGAAACCTTTCAGATGTTCAATGTCCTCTGATAACACTCGTGTAAAACAAGACATCAAGTCATAAAAAAAAAAGTCCTACAATACAAACTCAAGATTTTCTTCTTTGATTCAATCTATGTAAGTACTTTACCAAATTGCTGTGGAGATTTCAAAATGCAGACTCATTTCTCGACAGAATCCACCTGTGCACTACAAGAGCTTTAAAAGGAGCAATCCGTAAACCTCCTGGTGGGGAGCTTCCTACCGGATGACCTTGCAGCGTGAGTGGTTTCACTTTCGGGTGAAGAACCACTTGCTGTTTTCTAGGAGGCGTGTGATGAGAATCCGATGCTTTGTACTGCTATGCTGCGGAGAGGAACTTAGACAAATCAAAATACTGCTGCTCTTTATTTTTTTTCCCCCCTGTTGGTGTTGGGGATCAAACTCAGGACTTTGTGCTTGGTAGCCTTCGCTCTATCCGCAGCTTGATGCTTCTGGATTTAAAATGCAGTCATGTCCCTCTGAACCAGCTTTCAGTGGAAAATGCTTCTGATTGACCTGAACTGCCATTACGATCAGATCTTACATATTTCCGGAAATCCAGCTTCACGTACCTGACCTTCTGCTTTCTGCGATGTGTCTGGGCTGTGGTGGAGAGTTTTTCGACTGGTGAGTTCATAGCTGGCTACTGTCATTTCAGCAGATTTTTCCCCCATGCCTGTCCAAGAGGATGCTTCTGCCTCGGGGCCTGCTGGCATGGGCTGAGTCCTCAGACTCCAAGAGCGCAAATAAAGCTCCTCTTCTTAGGAATAGCCACTCGAATTTCCCGCGACTTTGTATGAGTTGGTAGCTTATTGGCTTTGGTGCTGCGTCATAGTCTACTGCGTGGATGTGGCACCGTTGATTATCCTGTCACCTGCTTAAAGCATGTGTTGGTTTCAAGAATTGCTGATTACGGGGCCGGTGAGATAGCCCCGCAGTCTAAGCATCTGTCTAGGTAAGCCCAGGGCCCGGGGTTCCATCCCTGAACCACATGCCATGCTGACGCTACCCCTGGCCACACTGAGTCAGCCACCAAGACCCATTGTGGGGGGTGCACGCCTGTAATCCCAGTGCTGTGCAGGCTAAAAACAGGAGCATCAGTATGCAACCGAGCTGTGCAGGGGGACCCAGTGCCACATACATTAAAAAAAAATAATGGTGATTATAAATGAAAGTATTACATCCTTCCTGTGATTGTTTTTGTGTGGATAGACAACGTACATTTTTAACTCGTGTGGTCAAATATCAAGAAACACAATCATAGGATCAGGTTGTGAGTGTGTGTTTCTTCTTGTTCAAAATTTCTCAATTGCATCCCAAAGTGGCCAAACCTTTTCGCGTTCTCACCCGTGATGTTCAAGAATTGCTTTTGCTCTACATCCTTGCGATCACTTGACTTCATCAGTGTTCCGCATGGCCGTAGTTCATTGTTTCAATGTGTCTTTTCCTGATCTCATGTAGATTTTCACTGTGAGTGATAAAAGATTTTAGCCTTAAAACATAAAAAAAAAAAAAAATAACCCTATTGGTTGAAGGTATGTAAATGAAGAACGTTTTGCCTACTCATGAATATTCACTGCGTTGTTATGTGTATTTTACATCCAAAGTTGGAAAGTGCTACAAACAAATATTGCTCTTTCTTTAATTGTGAACATGCAGGGTGATATAGTGAAGTAGCAGTGTAAGACTTTCTGCAATGTACCTTGCAGTACATGAGCTATTGGAATGAGTTAAAGTGCATAAGGATGGAAAAACCGTGGGCACAAAATAAATGAAGTTAAGGCTTCTTTTTCTTTCTTTCTTTCTTTCTTTCTTTCTTTCTTTCTTTCTTTCTTTCTTTCTTTCTTTCTTTCTTTCTGTTGGAAGAAAGGTACCATGGGTCAAGCCTTTGAGATACATTCTGTATCCTTTTTATGTATTTTTTATGATATGACAGGATCTCTTGAAGCTGCCCAAACTGGCTTCAAATTTGTGATCCTCCTTGTCCAGCCTCCACACTAGCTGGCATCACAAGCATCGGCTACCACACTGGCTGGAGATTGAATGTCCCTAGCAGAGTATCCACAGCTAGTCGCTGTACAAGTAGACCCTGTAACATTTCTTCAGCTCCAGTGAACATTTGAAAAGTGTGACAATAAATTGGAATGGGCTGGCATTGGGTCATTCCTGATCCCTGTAGTCAAGGCTGATGTCTTCCAGTTTACCACTTTTCCTCCTCCTCCTCCTTGTTCTCTTCAACAAAGACCCTGAGAAAGTGCACTGCATCTGGGGTGTAGCTTTATGTATGGCTGTATTTGCTTTTGAAACTCACCTGTGTGTCAGGAAGGCCTGATACAGATGAGATGAACAGGGTGATAAGATGAGAAACCTGTGCTATTGTAAAGGGACTTAGGGGAGAAATTTGTTTCGTGACCCTTCAGAACCCTGGTGAAATCCTCCCTAAAAACATGGCTTGCTGGATGAGGGTTGCCTCAAAATTCAAAGTATTTCTTCTACTAGAGAATAAAACATTACCTCTAAAGAGAAGAAGTTCTGATAAAATATAAGAAAAGCCATTTGCTGGCACCATGGCTCCATCTTAGAAGTAGTGGATGTCACATGGTCTCTATTCTGTGACAAACTGAAAATGTACATGCATGAACAGTCAGGATCAATGACACCTAATAGGAAATATGGAGAGAAAGCTTTTGTGAAAGTGAAAGAGGTTCAACGGGTGGAAAGAGCTGAGTAGAAATGGGGGAATATAAGATCAAGACTCGCAAGAGCCGGCCAGATAGCTCAGCTGACTAAGCACCTGCTTTGGCAAGGGCAGGGACCAGGCTTTGATCCCTGGTCCAGCATGCCACACCAGCCACAACCTCAGGACCCACTGAGTCACCAGTGGACTCTAGGCATGGTGGCACAGACCTGGAATCCCAGCACTGGGGAGAATAAAAACAGAAGGACCACTGAAAGTCTGAACTGTATCTTGAGACCCTGGACCAAATACATAAAATGAAAAAAAAAAAAAAAAAGGACTAAGACTTGCTAACTGCCCACAATGAATTCAATACTTAAGTACCACCAGCATCTACTAATAAATTCTTTTAAAAAATAATCATAGAAGAGCTAATATTCATGGTTTCAGAGGTTTCACTCCATGGTCTCATGGTTCCAAACCTGCAATATCATCGCAGAAGAGAGCTGTTCATCTCCTGTCCTCTGGGAATGAGGCCATCAAGGGGGAGCCAAAGGTCCTGTCCCAGACCAGCCCTCTAGACACGTCCGGAAGCGTGCTTTCCTGGCCTCTTGGACAACTCCAAGTTTAAAGGAAAGCCCTTCCACGTGAGCTGTAGCCCTGATATTTCTTAATCCTTTTGTAGGTGCTGCCTGGGTAATGGACTACATGTGGCTGTATTTTCTTTCCAAATAATTAAAATGCTCCAGAAAGAGTACTGTAGCTAGCAATTCCTCCCTGACAACGACGATAAGAATGTTGCCATAGTGGCTCTTTCTCATCTAGCCAATGTCTGACTCCTGAGGATTTCTCTCCATGGCAGAGTGGATGCAAGTTTATAGAAAGGGAAGGGCACCACGGCATTTAAATTTTGGTTATGTGCCGATGTTTTTATTGCGACAATCTTTAAATATTACACTACTTTAGTTAGTTATTCTCTCATTGCACAAAGAGACATTGCATCTTTGTGTGTGTGTGTGTGTGTGTGTGTGTGTGTGTGTGTGTGTCTGTGTGTGTGTGTGTGTAGCAAAATTACTCTTCTGGAGTTGGTTAACTCATCAGCAGAGAAGTCCACCAAGATAAACTCTCTCCTAAAAATTGCATGAGGGTTTTGAAGTTCAGTTTCTTCGTACAGCCCTGGCTGGGAAATGTTCTCATTAGAAACTCCAGGTGGGGTGAGCATGGCCCTGAGCATTAGTACTTCCTGTTGCTGGCACAAAAGGCGGAGCGCACACCGCTTAGCTCAGTGCCTCACTCTGGGCTCATGGTGGTAGAGGCTGCAGCCCGTGCTGGATGGACGCAACACGGCAGCGCCCAGGTTGGAGATGAGGAAGAGGAAAGCTATGCAAGTCGTGGCACCAGGAAGCAGGGAACAGGAGAAGGGCATCAGCCTGAGCAAGGCGCGGGGACCCAGACGTTGATTCCAGGTCACGCCCTTCACCTCTCATGTCGACACGGCCAGAGGGGTGCTTCAGTGATCTTCCAGGAAACCCGGAAGCCCATCATTCCAACAATCAACATGTCTACGGCCATGCACATATTTGCTGAACAGATAGGTGTTTGCAGCATTTGGAATTCCAAAGCCCAAACGCAAGAGGATGCTTAGGGACCTTCGCTTTAATTACCTAGGATGTGACACCACAAGGTCAGCTAAGGCGCTAAAGAAATTCAGAAGGTAGACCAGAAGGCCAGAGTGAAAATGTTAAACAACTGTGTGTGTGTGTCTGTGTCTGTGTGTGTTCTGTTCACATGCTCAGGGGCACAATTTGCTGGAAAGTGGCTGTGCTCGTGACTTCTCTTGAATGTTAAAAAAAAAGTAGACAGCTTCACAATATGTCAGGTCCTTGTAAGTTATCAAGGAAGAGTTTATTTCTAATCCCTGGATCCATAAAGTATTTTTCTGTCTTGTTTTGTTTTTGCTTGGAGACGAAAGATAAACCTAAATATAAGGAAAGTCTCTGCACTGGTTACACAGATTCTTAGCAAACTTTAAAAGGCTAAAAAACACAATCTTTTATTGTTCTTCTATTTTTTTTATTTTTTATTTTTATGTTTGGTCTTTTTTGCTGGTCTTGAGCTCACTTTCATAGCCCAGGCTGGTGTTGAACTCACACAGATCCTCCTGCCTCAGCCTCCAGAGTGCTGAGATTACAGGCATGCGCCACCACGCCTGGCTTGTTCTTCTATTTTTTATTTTATGTTTTTAAGAGTAAAAATAGCAGAAAAAAAAAAAAAAAAAAAAAAAAAAAAAAAACAGGAACAAGTAAGAGTACCTATAGCACAGAATTTCAAAACAAGAAAAATTTAACAATGGTTGCATTACATATTTTCGTCATCAAATCAGCATAAATCAACAGACATAGGTATGTAAGACTCAGTAAACAATTAAACATTAACACTTTCAATAAACATTAATTTTTTTTAACTCTTCCAAATACATTTTGTATTTAAGTTACTCTTCTAAAAAGAAAAAAGAAAAAAATATAGGGGCTGAGAATGCAAAAAACGTAAGGTCTTGCGATTGATTCCGGGTACCGCCCAAAAATTTTCTTCCTTTCTTTCTTTCTTTCTTTCTTTCTTTCTTTCTTTCTTTCTTTCTTTCTTTCTTTCTTTCTTCCTTCCTTCCTTCCTTTCTCTTTCTTTCTTTCTTCCTTCCTTCTTCCTTCCTTCCTTTCTTTCTTTCTTCTGTTGTGTCCTTAAACTAGGGAGACTACCTGATATTTAAAAAGCACATTTATGACAGCATGGGTTAATTACTCTTCTCTATCTCCAATTGCCCCTGTTTGGGTTCTACTCAAAACACCCAAAACACGTTTATAGCCCAGGAGCTAATTCCATGTGCTTAGTGTGACGAAGGCACCCCAGTGGTGGATGTGTGGGACGTTGAGTCGGCCGGTGTGTAGCGGTTCTTCTCTTGTATCCCTCCGTCCCTCCCCAGGGCACACACAGGCAGCTTGGGCAGGAACGTGTAGGCAGGAGACACACTGTTTCCGTCAGTCCCTGACAGGGAGCAGTGGTGAGCCTACGTAGTACGCAAGTACCTCAAGGCTTCACCGTTGGTCCACGTGCATCCCAGAACTTGCAGATGTGTTTCCTGATGTGGCAAAGAGGTTTTTCAATGAAAAACAGCTGAGACTCGGAGATTAGACTGGATTTTCCAAGAGAGTTGAAACTGACCCCCAGAGTCTTTAAAATTCGAGAAGTTTTTCAAGATTCGGCCAGGGGAGGAGCGTCTGCACTAGAGCTCATCTGGAAGCCATGCTGTTGCCCACTTTGAAATTAGAAGTAGCTACAGAATGAGCACTGAGCTGTCTGTAGCCCCTAGAAAAGCCAAGGAAATGCGTTATTTCCTTTAGACCCCAGCAGGAAGAAAGCAACCCTTCCTATATCTTAATTTTAACCTGATAAGACCATGTTAGAATTCTGATAATATTGCTTACTATCCGCACTATTTTAAGACACCAAATTCCTTTCTTTTTTTAAAAAAATTAAATCCCTTGTTTATTTATTCATGTATTTATTTATTTGCTTGGCCCACGGCCTTGCTATGCAGTTCAGACTCTTAGTGATCCTCTTGTAAGACACCAAGTGTGTGGCAACTTTTCATAGCAATAATGGAGAATTAAGTTACGCAGAGATGGAGGGAAGACTAAAAAGATATTATAAATCCCCCACGTAACATTTGCAGGTTATTGGATGTAATTATAAATGTGCTTATTAAAAGCACGAAGTGTAAGATGATTTATAAAACGCAAACTTAGAAATTATCACTAGAATGGAAAACATTCACAGAATATAATTGTATCCATATTATTGAATGTTAATTTTATAGTATATAATTAATGACATTAACCCATAAATCTGAGAGAAACAAGGGGATCTTCTGCACCAGAAAGGAATATACAGTAAGAATTATTTTTTCTTGAGCCAAAGTGAGATTTCTCAAAAAAAAAAAAAGGCCTCTCATTAATGTCTGTGATATTTTTTAGAATTCCCCATCCACTGTTGGCTTATAATTATGCTCCTAGATCATGATATCATGCAGAACAATACTACCTTGTAATGTGTTCTCTTTTTTTTTATGTATTTAGTCCAGGGCCTGCATGGTCTACAGGCTGTACAGGGTCTCACTGTGTACATAGGGCACGTCGTGGTCCTCCTGTTTTCAGCCTCCCAAGAGCTGAGACGACAGGCACGCGCCCCCACGCCCAGTCTCACTCCCTGTCTCCGTGCGCCCCAGATCCTTGCCTCCTGCCTTAACCAGGCGCTTCAGTCCGCTGAGCTATCTGGCCAGCCTAATGTCTTCTCACTGGTATCATACAATATATTATGATGGACTGGCAGAGTCTGAATTTTGCCCAATCAGAAGCTAGGCCAGAATCATCCCTCCCCTAAAACTTTTTCTTCCAGGCGTTTAAGGACACGGGTCTTCTGTATTGTTACTAAGGTATCAAGGCACACTGAGGAAAGGCCCAGCTTGATTGCAAACTATGAAGAAATCTATAAAGCAGCAATAAGTAAAGCAGTGCCTAGGCCGCTTGGTTCAGTAACGTTGCTGTATCCTCACACCAAGAGGAAGGCAAAATGACACGGTAAAAGATGATGACGATGACGATTATTATTGATGCATTTTAGGGAGGGATCTACAGGGTTTCACGATTAGATCGGACTCGTAGTGACCGTCCTGTTCCCAGCCGCCCAAGCGCTGTGGTTACAGGCGCCCACCACCCCACGCCTAGTATCAGTGACCATGTTACCACGCCCAGGGGGCGGGGCCAGCACGGCAGGCCCCGGGGATCCAACCGCAGCTCTCGTGCCTGCTTGCATGTGCTTTAGTCCACTGAGCTATTTGGCTAGCCCTGAAAGATTAATTTTGTAAAACAGTGATTATATGAAAAGACACACTGCCGCAGAACCCATCTCCCTACCCTGTAGTGCTCCTTGGCTTCACGCGCGCCTGTGAATTCATTTTTGCCCTTTTTCGAGGCGCTTCTGGAAGCTGTGCAGTTGGACCTGCCTGGGTGAGTCCCCTGTGCGTTCAAAGCATTGACTTTCCATGGTCATTTTCACCTCCGGGCAGCCATGAAGGCTGGCATGTGTAGATAAGGTAGAAAAGGACACGCCACCATATCTCGTCAGCCTGCCTTACCCCTGAACGGCCCTGGTCACCTGTGTTCTCTGGATATTTGATCACAGCTGGTTAAGATATCCTGCAGTTCAGCCATCTATTCACCTATGCATTCTACCACTCATTGTCCATTTATCCACACATTTACCCACCCAGGCAAATAAAGGACAGACAGACAGACAGACAAAATGTAAGTCCCTGAGCACACCTCTCAGGGCTGCACGCCTTACTAAGCATGCTGCCTTCCAGAGCACTTACTTGAAGACAGCCAGACAGTCTTCCCGCCGTAGCTCTGCTTCTTTAAAAGTGCCCTCAAATAAAACACTGTTCTTTTGCAGGATGGAACCTCGGTGCAAGATACAAGCATACCCCAAATCCTCAGCTTTCTATCCCCAACAGAGGCTACTCCAGGAGTGCTGTGACTAGGATGATCTGGTGGATAGATGGGGGGGAATAAGGAAAAAAACATGGAGGATTTATGGACTCCCTATTTTACCCGATGTCTCAGTGTCCCTTGGTGTGGCAAAACAGACCAGCAAATCTGGCCTTTGAGGACTCAAAGGGCTTTCTTTCTTTCTTTCTTTCTTCCTTTCTTCCTTCCTTTCTTTCTTTCCTTCTTTCTACCTTTTTGAGACAAGGTCTCACTATGCAGTTCAGGCTGGCCTTGAGCTCACTTTTGTAGCCCAGGCACTGATCCTCTTGCCCCAGCCTCCCAAGTACTGGGATCACAGCCGTGCGCCACCCCGCTCGGCTAAGGGCTTCATATTTTAAAACATCTTCAGAGTGTCTTCCCTGTGCTTCGACGACATCCCACCAGACCCTGATGAGGGAGCCATTTGGGGCCGCCAGTGATGATTTGTGGTTTAACTTGGACCAATTAACACTAAAGATGTCAGCCTTTCCGGATGCTGTTGGCATTTCTCCGTGCCATGTGACAGCCTGAGCACACCGAATGTTTTTCTTCTCTGTGTTTTGTTTCCTTCGGTAATTTCTGTCAGGTGCTGTGACTTGTGCGGACAGGAGCAGAGGGCTGCAGGCTGTGTCTCAGCGCGTGTGTTTTGATGCGTTCTTCGCGCCCAATTTGAGCGGCTCTGCCTCTTGGGTGGGCGTTTAACCTTTACGTCTTCCAACAAAGTGGTGGATAGGACTGGCCTGGCTGCTGTCTGCCTGCCTAACCAGTGACTTTAGGGCTGTCTTGTTGTTTCCTCGGGCCTTCTGCCTTTTGTTATACGAAAGTGTCTCCGTTGTTTATGCCATTTGAAAAGGTCAGATGGCAGACTCTGCCTCGGCAACTGTGCCTGGGTTTCGCAAAGTTTTTAAGAACACTTTTGGAATTATATTGCAATTCTTCCTGACAATGTACTTTAAGGGTGCAACACACAACACGCGTGGTCATTATTTATTGATGGCTTAAGTTTCCAGTAGGAAAAGTTTCAGGAAACATTTTACCTTGCACTATATCACGTGACATCAATTTGTCCTTTGCCGACTTATATAATTCCAGGTCCTTTCCCAAACATATGGATTTTTAAACCTACATTATTTTTTGTTAAATTTTGTGACAACATTATTTATAACCCCTTTCTATAATTCCTGCCATTTCATGGACTTTACTTTTGGGAACTTTGGTAAATATTCTGTATATAATCATGTACTGCGTAAATTATATATTGAGAAAAATATGGAGTGACAACTTAAGCAGTCTTTAAAAGGCAAACATGTTTTACTAACTTCAAAAATGTTGTGCATTATGAAAAATAGATCATGCAAATTGAATATTCTAATTATAAGGCAAAGTAAGTCTGGATGAATGGAAACTAGTCAATGTTTTTAACTTTTCTGTAAATCTACGATTACTTTATAAACAGTATACATATACATGTATTATATATATATGTATATATACACACACACATATAACTTTCTAATTGCTCATTAGTTGCTACATTTTCCCATATGTCACGCGTTATAATAATTCCATGAACAAAGGAAAATTGTATAGAAAAAAAGAGTCAAATCACCTCGGGTTCCAATCTCCAGGTTTATTTGGCTGTCATGTAACTTACTTGTGTTTTGTATTCTCTGTTCTACCTCTAGTTAAGGACAGACAGGTTTTGGTTTTGGGAAGAAGATTTGGTTATACTAAAACTCATTGCCTCAAAATTTGAGACTGCTTTTTTATTTTCCTTTGATATGAGTTATGACCGATTTCTTGGTTGGAGGTAAGACTTTTTTTGGCTGTTGTTGTTTTTGCCAAGTTTTCCACTTTGAAAGAAGAAAGTAGATTTCGACCTCTTGCCTGTGTAGGCCGTTTCTGAGTACCACACCGGTTCTATTTCTTACAGGCAGCTTCTTTGTTCGCTTTCTCTTTCTGCTTCTTTGTTTTGTCCCCTTTTCTTCTTGCCTGTGCACTTGAAGGTATTTCTTTCCTCTCCACGCGTAGGGGTTAGAAGAAGATTCCAGGATTACCTCTTGGTGTGAGTGGCTCCGTTGGCGTCTCACATTCCGCCCTATTTCTGTGCTCTTACTGTTTCTTTAAGTAGATTCACGTTGGCTTTCTTTTCTTTTCTTAAGCCTTTGAATGGAGAGAGATTTATCTAGGCGTGGTGTGTGCCTGCAAACGGCGGCGTCCGTGGCTTCTGGGCTGCCCCTTTCTGTCCTCATTTGTTCGGAAGGAGGCTTAATGCTTTTCTTACATCCGCCCTGTCGCGAGGCGCTTCTCAGAACCCGCGCGCACTGCCTCCTGTGGTCCTGCCTAATGCCTCTTATTCTATTTTCCGCCCTTTAGCATCGTGGATTAAGGTGGAGAATCCTTGCGCTCTCCAGGCTTAGAGGTGCCATAACGCTGACGCCGCACAGTTCACCAGCATCCTCCTTCCCACACTGACCGCTCTCCGGGCCCTTGGTCTAGTGAACGTCCTCTTCACAGTTGCTTTCCTCTGACCCGCCACCCCTGAGGACAGCAGGAGCAGTGGGACAGGGGATGTGGTGGAAACAAACCTGTCAATACCGGGGCTGAATGCCGTCCACATGCACGACGGGCTTGCAGCAAGGAGAGGCTGAGGCGTCGCGCACTTCACTCACTGCACTTGCCCAGGTGCGATCCCTCCTCTTTCCGTGAAAGCAGGGTGAGCCTGATAAGTCCCTGCTTTGAACGGATTCAAGACGTTAAAGTGGCCGCCCCGCCGCAACCTTCAAGAAAGGAGCATCCCACAGACTTGCACGAAGGGTGGCATAAAGGTCTTTGAGGTAATGGAAGGGACTTTGAGGGAATGGATTTTCATGGTAACGTAGCTTTTGCTTTGTTGAGTTTTTTGAAATCTGAAATGCAGTGTGGTATTCCTACCGTACCTCATACCTTCACTTGTAAAACAGACCAAGATCTTCACAGATATCTCATTGAAGAAGACATACGGAGGCCAGATAAGCACGTGAGAGACAGACCATTTCATATACTATTAATAGAGTGTAGACTTAGGCTAAGGAGATAGCGCAGCAATCTAAGTGCTTGCCTGGCCAGAACAAGGACCTCGGATCAATCTCCAATAGCATGTGCTGGCCTCCCCGACCCCCACCCCAGCCAGCCACAGACAGACACCCTGTGTGAGGGTGTGTCTTAGTTACTTTTTACTCGTTGCTGGCACAAATACCAGACACTCAAAATGAAGGAAGGAAAGGTTTATTTAGCTCACAGTTTAGCTTCAGTCCATATTCGGCTGGCCCAAGGCTGAGTGGAACAGAGCACAGAGCATCCAGTTCATGGCGGCGGAACAGCAGCAAAATGGTGGCAGAGGCAGCCAACCAAACAGGACAGCAGAGAGCAACAGCTCCATCTGTCTCTCTGTCTCTCTCTATATTACATTCAGGCTCTCTGCCTTAGCCCCCACCTTAGGCTACACCCATAATCCCAGAAGTACTTCCACCCATGATCCCATTACTACTAAAACCCATAATCCCAGGGACCATGGATCAAGTCTCAAACTCTAGAAGTCCCCGCCCAGTAACTACATGAGGCTTTGGGGGCCAACTAGACATAAACCATAACAGGGTGCATACCTGTAATCCAACCACTGGGGAGGCTGAGACAGGAGGATCCCTATGAGTCTGAGCTGTGTAGTGAGACCCTGTGTCACAGAACGAAAGAAAGAAAGAAAGAAAGAAAAAAAGAAGAAGGAAGGAAGGGAGAAAGAAAGAAAGAAAGAAAGAAAGAAAGAAAGAAAGAAAGAAAGAAAGAAAGAAAGAAAAGAAAGGAAGAAAGAAACATAAAATTGAAACTAAATCCATAAAATACCTTTACACTCCAATAAGAATTACCTGTATAAGGCCACCACCACCAGCTAATATTGAGACTGCCACAAAATCATACTCGTTGTTGGTGAGAATGTCAGACGCTGCAGCCATGTGGCGAGGTACACTGGTGTTTTCTTAGGGCTTAGGGTATAGGTAGGTACATGCTGGCTATCTTGAAGGACCCAGCATCAATCTAGTAAGCAAACAAGCAACATAGGAAGCTGACCGTATCATCCAGCATTCATAATTTGTGAGATTTACATAAAGGAACCGACACACAGAGTCAGGGTGTTTAATGTGCACACGGATGTTCATAGCCTCTGTAGATATTCATCATAGCTAAACACAGAAATATCTAAGGGGCCCTGTCCTGGGCACCCACGTCCGTGCTGATTGCTACAGCAAAAGTGTGATGTCCTCTGTGAATGAAAACAAGAGCCCGTGGCTGCACCCTCGCTTGGAAGTTGGGGATCTAAGGTTGAGGAGCGGCAGATCCTGCGCATGGTGGGACAGCCTCCTGGGTGACAAATGGCACCTTCTCACTATGTCCTCCCATGGAGAGAGTGGCAGGGAGCTCTCTGGGGCGTACTATGTAGGGAGATGGACTCTGTGCATGGGGGATAACTACCATGACCTCCTCTCTTTAGAAAGCGAGGACCAACCTGCTAAGATGCAGCCTGGTGGCTGAAAACTCAGCAGTGGAGCTTTGCTGGGGGTGGTGCTGGTAGAGCGAAGAGGATAGCTGACTTATTTTGTAGGCTACGCTTTCCTAGAGGATCAAGATCAATAAAAATGCATGCATCTCTATGAAAGAGGGGTACTGGACAGGCCCGTAGGCTCCGAGGTGGGGGAGGGGGGGCACTGCTCTCATGAGCTGTGCGCTTTCCGCTGCCCAGAGGACGGAAGCCACAGAGCAGGAGGAGCCAGAAAGCTGTGCTGGTCCAAGCGCGAGGAGTGGCAAGGCTCCTCGGGAGTGCCTGGTGTGTGTCGCTCTGGGAGCCTATTGTGTGATCCTCATAGCAGCGGAAGACTTGGAGCAGCAGAGTGCAATGTTCAGGAATGAGCCAGCTTCCTCCTGTTCCGTTCTGATTCCACGCAGGCCATGACTCCTTGGCTGGCGCTGCCGACATCTGCAGAGGTAGCTCCCCCTCCCTTGGTTTACAGGTGCACACCCAAGACATCCCTGGACGCACCCCGTAGCACTGAGCTTGCTACACCTGCCCGTCGCTTCCTGATCCGGTTACACTGGCTTCTAGCCACGCTGGGCCACGCGCCGTAACCGGAAGTGCATGGATAAAGTGGCCTACGTGCCCTCATGGAAGCATGCAGCCTTCACAGGACAGGAACCATCAGCTTCTGAGAAGACTTACAGGAAACATAAGCAAATATGAGCACACAAAACAAGACTTTTTAAAACATGTATTTGGTCTAGGCTGTCCTGGTACAGCTTGGATGTGTAGTGATCTTCCTGTTTTATACTTCTCCAGCACTGATATTGCAGGCGGGTACTACCACGCCCGGGCTTAGTTGCCGGATTAGCGTGCCTGAAGGTGGGGCTGCTGCAGCAGATGGTGGTGGGGATCGAACCCGGGTCCCTGTGCTTGCCTAAGCAGGCACATAGTCTGCTGAGCTACCTGAGCAGCCCAAGAGATGACAATTTGAGAAGGGTCCCATGATTCCAACAGCACGGTTTCAAGAAGACCCTGAGCACACAGATGGGTGATCAGCTACCTGGCGAGCTGTTCCAGTTGTGCTTCTGCCTTGGCTGGGCCCATAATGACAGTCATGGAAGTCTGTATATTTGGCCAACGCCCAGCACGTGCAGCATGAGCGTGTAGCATGTCACCGGGGATACCCACTCCCCCAAGCTCCTCGTAGGAAGAAATGTACCACGTTCCCCGAGAAAGCAGAGTTCAGGTGGCTGTCACAGCGCAGCGTTTTTCTTCTTGCAATATCTTGGATCATGGGCCAGGGAGATAGCGCAGGAGGGTAAGCGCCTGCCTGGCAAGTACAGGGTCCTGAGTTCAATCCCCAGTAGCACACACGCACACACATCTTGGATCGTGCGGGGAAGCCTCAAACCTCCTTGAGTGTGTCACAAGGAGGCAGGAGAAGCCGAGACAGAGGCTACTACAGATAGAGACGACTTTGTGAGGGTGAAGACGGAGAATGCAAACAGGAGCCAACGAATGCAAGTAACTGCTTCTGGCATCCAAAAGAGACAACAGAAATCAGCAATAATATAAATAAAGATGAAGAAGAGCATTCTTCCCTAGGTGCCTTAGCAAGGAATGCCAACTCGGTCCACAATTTGTGTCCATCCTTTGAGGTTAACTCTTTGAGTCTGGAATTAGATTTCTCATAGGGGAATGATAAGGAAGCCACTAAGTGTAAATCTGTCATACAAGAGGAGTCGGAAGCAAACGCACGAATGTTGGTACCCAGCCGGCAAAGCCGGGTAGTGGATGCATTGATAACTGATAGGGCTGGGCGTACAAGCAAGCACCTCTGTGGATTCAGACGGTGCTCGCACCCTCAAACAGCCATGCATAGACAAAGGCCAGCGTCACAGTCAATATCATGCAAGCAACCTAGGCACTGCAAAACTCATCAAGAAAGCATACTCAGGGTGAGTTTAGGCACCGTCTTTGGGATGCGAAGAGGGGTGAGGGTTACCCAGTGTGATGAGATCTGGGTTGCGCTGTGTTAGAGTCACTCCGCAGTCACATGCCACTAGGCAGCAGTGGACAACCACAAAGGAGCACACCCTAGACTCAAGTTGTTGGGAGGCTTTCTGAGGGCCCTTCCCTCCAAGTGTGTAGCTAACAGTGCTATTTTGCACAAGTTTCAATAACTGAGAACGACGTAGCATTCCAGCTCTGCCCTGATTGTTGTTGCAGAAGTTAGTGCAGGTTGCTAATCATAAAGATTCTGGTTAAGGAACTGGAACTTCATGTGAGGCGGATGAGGTTGCGAGGGCGTCGCATGCCCCAGGCTCTAGACCAGGCCCAGCCTCAGCGGTGGCCAAACCATTTCTTCCTCTGGAGACAGGAGGTGAAATTCAGGGATGAGAAGTAATTGAAAACATTCTGTTTCTAGTTGTCTACTGGTAGACACCTCGACACCCATAGCCATTTCTTCCACAAAGTTGTAGGGTTCTAGCTGCTGCTGCAGTTCTCCGCTGTCTAAAAGGAGGAGGTTCAAGCCCTTGTAAAATGCACAAACCTTCTAAGAATGATTTCCCTCCACTTTCTGCACAGTTCTCGATCAAGCTATGATTTTTTTTTTCTACACAGAAGACTACCGGAAGCCCAGAGACACTTCCAGGAGCATGACGTCAGAGCCACGTGCCTGTGTTTCTGAATGAGCATTGTAGTTCTGATCTCACAGCAGAACCGAACACTTACTGCCCGCTAGTTGCTGAATACGTATGGCAGGTTGAATTTGCTCAACATTTTCCTCTTCTTTTTCGTGAAATGCATAAAGTGTGGTAGAAGAAAAATAAAAAGCGACATTAATTTTCTGTTAAAGAAAAATTAGGTGTGGTGGCACATGCCCGTAATCCCAGCAATTGGGAATCTGAGGAAGTAAGATCATGGAGCGTTTGAGACCAGCCTGACATATGAAGTGAGCTCAAGGTCAGGCTGAACTGAGTAGCAAGACCCTGTCTAAAATGACCAATATGTGATTAAAAAAAAAAAAATCACCTGCTAGCCTAGCCTAATCCTTTCCTCACTGGGCACATGAATATTCATCACCGTCTCCTCCGCCCAGTTTGGTCAGTTTCTGGAGCAGGTCTGGCAGTCTGCTTTCCTGAGTGCCTTCGCTTGCATAGTTTCAGCTGCGTCAAGGATCTGAGCCTTTGGGAAACATTTTCTTTTCACAGATATTTTGACTCTGAGAAGAGCTACAAGTCCCAAACTGCCATGTGTGCAGAACAAGTTGGAGGAAGGTACACCGTCCAGTAATCTCTCTCTGTCTCTGTCTGTCTCTGTCTCTCTCTCTCTCTCCCCCCCCTCTCTAAAGCTGCCATAAATGGTTTATCAACAAGGTAAGGTCCAAACCAAAGCTGAGGGCTGTGGAGATAGCTGAGTAGTCTAAGTGCCTGCCCTAGGCAACTGCAAGGACCTGGGTTGGATCTCCAACACCATATGCTGAGCCAGGCCCACCTTGGGTGTACTGAACTAGTCACCAAATGTGGGGATGGTGGTACACTCCTGTAATCCTAGCACTGGGGACACTGAAATGAGAGGATCACCAGGAATCCAAGCTGCACAGTGAGACCCTCTGCGAAATACACAAAAAAGTGAACCTTTAACAAAATCTATCACAATCAAAATGTATTAATTATCAGTAATCCCTCTCAAAATTCTCCTCTAATTTCCTGTCATTTTTCGCAATGTATCTTTTGTAATAAACTTTCTATTAAAAAATGTAAACGTTGTCCTTTCTTTTTGATAATCTATTGCGTTTCCACACCAGTGACCCTTCCGTTTTATCTGGGGAATTTCATAGCACTAAAGACGTTCATGGAAGTGTATCTACTATGTATCTCTGTGCACGGTAATGGATATATCTGTCAAATTTGCCACCCTCATTAAATTGCGGCCATTGCGTCCACCTTTAACTGTGTCCAACTGGCGTTCCGGTCCATGCAAACAGGGCTTTGGGAATGAACAAACTGAGGACAATCTTTGACGAGGAGATCCAAAACAATTCAACTGCACTTGTGCGTTCTGCCACCGACGTGTTAGACTTCATTGTCTTTAGAGCCTACATTTCTTGCAGGGAAGCGACAAGCTGCTCGTAAATACTGCATTACTGTGATTCTGTTGTGAAAACGTTTCCACAAAGATATCACTTGGTCATACAAAATTGAGCAGCTACGCCTTGCTTACAAGGAAAATCGGTCCCATGAGACCAAGAAGGCCACTACCTATTGGTAGCGGGAGCAACGCACCCACACTAACAGCTGTCAACAGAAGCACAGTGCAAATCAGAATGTCCAATGTCAAACAGGTACATAGGATATTTCTGAAAGCTACAGCTGGGGAGCTCCCCTCAGGTCCCCATGAGAAGCAACAGTCATAGTTGTCCCTCTTAACTAAAGAAATTGAGTTTTAATTTAATTTATCAAGCTCAAAATGTATAAAATCGGTAATAGGCAGTTTTGTTTTAGGACGTACATCCCGCCCAGCGAAGAGAACTGAGCCCCAGTCTCTTACTGTTATGTTCTCAGCATCATTCTAACTCAGCTTTGTGAGGTCACCTGGAATCACCGCCCGGGTGCACACAGCTTTGGAGACACAATCAGACACAGGAGGAGCCTTGTTTTGATACGCAGACCGGCATGAAGGAGATTGCCCGAGACTGAATCTGTACTCTGTACATTGTCTGCGTATAGGTTCAGCCCTGGGTCGTTGAAAACACAGAGCAGGGCTTGTCTGGACTTCCCAAGTTCCCGCACGTGATCGCAGAGGTGGAGCTCTGGGAGCCCCAGACTCTCCACTCAACATGTTTCATTAGTGCTAGAACTGATTTTTTTTTTAACTCGTCCTAACCCCTCCCGAGCCTCAAACAAGTGGATGAAGCTCAAGCGCCCCAAGGCGTGGTCCGAGAGGGGGCACACAAACTAATTCCATCACTTTTTTTGTTTTGTGTTTTAGGGAAGGATCTCCAGGGTGTTCAAGGTCTCACTACTAGATCAGACCTGTAGTGATCCTCCTGTTTACAACCTCCCAAGCGCTGGCAGTACAGCTGCGCACCACCACGCCCAGTCACAATTACTCTCTCAGCGTGCCCCGGGAACCGGGCCAGCATGGCAGTCGCGGGAATTGAACCCGGGGCCAGGCACTTGAATGCGCCGAGCTGCTTGGCCAGCCCCTGCCATGATCACCTCCTGCAGCCTCCTGCAAGTGGTGAGAAACAAACTCCCTTCTTGCATAGGCACGTACAACACAGTGGAGTTGCTTCCTCAGACATGTTTACTTGTTATTCTGATGTGTTTAGGACAGGCTCTACAGGGCCTCACTACACAGCTCGGACTCCTTGTGATCCTCCTGTTTTCAGCCTCCCAAGTGCTTCAATTACAGGCGTGTGCTACCACACCCAGTAGTCCTCTCAGGGAATTATTGAACTGGCAGCCATGTCCACCTTCTCAGTGCTGACCAAGCGTGTGGCTGGCACAGTGTGCTGCGGATCAAAACACAGTCCCTGCTCTGCCTAACCAGGTGCTTTAATCCACTGAGCTGTCTGGCTGTCCTGATATATTTACTTTGTACAAAGGGATTGTTTTCAAATTAGCATTTTCAAACTGTCCCTTTCTTTAAAAAAAAAAAAAAAAAAAAAAAAAAAAAAAAAAAAAAAAAAAAAAAAAAAAAAAAAAAAAGCAACTGTGCATGCCATACATATAATTTTATTTATTTATTTATTTTTTTGTATTATTCATGTCTTTTGCTCCAGAACCTGGGTTCGAACTCCGGACCTGGCACTTGCCAGGCAGGCACTAGTGCCCCTGAGCTATCTCCCTGGCCTTTAATTTTTTTTGTTGTTGTTGTTGTTTGTTTGTTTAAGCAGGATCTTAGCCCACTGAGCTATCTTCCCTGCGTACCATTTCAATTTTTACCTTCAGGGTTATTAGGGAAATTTTTTGTGTTGTTTTCAGATGCTATGTTCATGACACTTTATTATGACAATAGGACATTAGTACTTTGACTTTACTAATGATGTCTATCTATAGACAGTGAGGATCTAGGTTAGAGTATGTGTCTTCCCGATATTATCTTCTTCTAATTCCTCATGTTATATTTGGTTCATGATGATTTTATATTTACATGACTACCTTTACAAATAAGATTAATTAATATAATTTAACAACTACAGAATTGTTGCCTTGTATGGATAGGAGGAAATTCGAAAATGGAATAGTTTAATGTACGATTTCAAAAAAAACTTTTTTTTCTTGTTTGTTTGTTTCTGCTGTTTTTTAAGTGGTATCAGGGATCAAACCTGGGACGTTGCCCTTGCCAAGGAAGGACTTATTCCACTGAGCTATCTTGCCAGCCCCTATAATTTTATTTTTAAATAGTCTACAAAAAGTAATTTCACCTACAAGTGGGGGAATTCCTTTTTTTTTTTTTTTTTTTTTTTTTTTTTTTTTTTTTTTTTTTTTTTTTTTTTTTTTTTTTTTTTTTTTTTTTTTTTTTTTTTTTTTTTTTTTTTTTTTTTTTTTTTTTTTTTTTTATCACGGGTTCATTCCTGAGGGCACAAGAGAGGTTACCAATAAGAAAACACACCTTTTCATTTAATGTGGGAATTGTGGAGTTGGGGGTCCTGTGAAGGAATCAAAGATTAAAAAATACAAACACGTGAAGTCGTGTGTCATTTTCAGTGTGGGGGTTTCAAAACCCGATGCCCTCACTCTGGCTGACAGCCACAGCCCTGTGTGGTTTTTATTTTGCAAACGGGAGAGATAAGTCTATAAGTTTCTGAAGCTTGCAAAACTCCTCCACAGGTACATCTTCAGCTCCGGAGTGCTGAGACTGTGAGCGCGTGCACCGTGCCTGCCGAACTTGCGTGTCTTGAGGTTTGAAGAGGAGTGTATGATAGAGCAACAACTGGCAGCCAGCTTGCGATGCCCAGCTGAACTGGACGAGCCTGGTACTGAGTGCGGGTGGCTGTGGAGGAATGGGTGGGGCCGCTGGTTCTCCTGGAGGAGCTTGGGACACCAGCTTTCCTGGTACGAACTCGGATGTTCTAATCGCTTAGTAGCTCTGGGTCTTGCTGTCTCTGAGGAAGGCTGGGGTACTTCCTGGGGGAGCTCTGGTGCTTGCCCTGTGCGTTGCTTTCTGGGCCCAGGGCCGACCCCTCAGCCTCCCAGCACAGATCCTTCACCCGCAGTGACACAGATTTTCCAGCATCCACCACTGACCTGTGGGCCTTCCCAGTGAAGATCTCTGAAATCAGCCTGTGTTATTATGGGCCCTGGGCCCCCACTTGGACTCAGTGCTGCTGGGGGTGGGGCATTGCTTACAGCTCTAGGTCTTTATCTGGACACATGCAGGATACTGCCATGGAATCCAGGCCCTCAGGCATAAAATAACCCTAAAAATTATATACCCTGTGTCATATCTTGTCCGTTGGCAACCCTGGCTACAATAGAGGGAGCGCGGGAAGTCAAGGAGGGAAGTGAAGGGAGCCAGAGGGTCTGATGGAGCAGAAATAAACTTGAGGTCTTCATAAGCCTGGGCATTCAGAGTCCTGTGTCCTGTGTCCTCTCAGAGGCAGCCATGGGGAGTTCCCTGTACCCAGAGGCATTCGGGACCTGATTTCCGGGAAGGTCAGAAGTCTCGCCTGGGTTTTGACCTGCTTCTGGGTAGAAGGAGGGGGAACAGACTGGGCCCTTCCTGCCCCTGCCCGACTCGCATCCCAGGTGCCAGCCAGTGTACCCAACACAGGGACATTGTGGGCTCCTAGCTATGCTCCCTCAAGGCCAACAGTCTCTGTTAGAGGTGTGGAGCCCAAACTCCTGGACAGGGCAGCACCCCAGCCCCTCCTCCAGACCCTGCAGCGTGGGCTGGCACTGTCTGCAACTGAGGCTGCCTTGGGCAGGGAGGAAATACTGGGAGAAGACAGAGACATGGACCCTGTCTCCTGAGCAAATACGGCTCTGAGGTCTTGCTGCATAATTCAGGCTGCTTTGAAGTACGAAACCTCCAGTAGCTGTGTGCTAAATAAACCTTTCCTTTCCTCATTTTGAGTGTTGGATATTTGTCCCAGCCACGAGAGAAGAGTAACTAAGACGCATAACGATTCTGGTTCCTCTTTCCCAGAACTGTTTGTATTCTGGGAGAGAAAGGAAGATGGGCCGTACAAGTGGCTAGGCACGGATTCTCTGTCCTTTCCAGGGTGGGGGATCGGCTAACATCCAGCAGTGGTCAGGCTCGGTCCTTGAGCATAGCAACTCCAGTTTCTCAGACGCTTGAGGCAGGAGTGGGGCAAATTCCAGCCCAGCCTGGCAAGAACCCATCTTGAAATAAAAAAATATAAAAGAGGCTAAGGTTGAAGCTGAAAAGTAGACGGTTGACCTGGCTTGGTAAGATGCTGAGCTCAGTCCCTTGTACATGAAAATATTGGAGTAGAATGTGTGTGTGTGTGTGTGTGTGTGTGTGTGTGTGTGCGCGTGTGTGCGTGTGTGTAAAATGTTGGTAAGACTCAGCCATATCGTTTTGAGGCCGCCATGGAAATGAATGTGCAGAATTCTATTAGTGGGACACAGACCACGTCTCTGAGTCAGGAATGTACACAGCTCACCTTAAACCCTTCCTCTTTTTAGTAACCCTGTAATTTTTCACCCATCATCCTATATGCCCGCAGGGTCAAAGCACATCCTAACAAATCTTCCTAGTCACTCACGTGCATGTTTTCCTGGAAGGAATGTCCTAGCAAGCTCAAGAAACAGCCAAAGCACGGAAAGTGGGCTTTCGTGTCCCTACCTGCGAAATCTTTCATGGCTGTACCACATTTTGAAAATTGCTACCACCACTGCCATTAATAGTTTTAATATTTTTACATTCTCTCAGGCTTTCACAGAAAGCAAACTGGCCAAGCAATGGCCGTGACTCGTCCGGAAGGCTGACACTAGCAATACTTCTACAAAGTACTGTATATGGTCCCACACTTAATCCTGAGGGGATTTCACCCTGGAAGATACAAAAAAATGAATGTTTTGTTATACAGGTTTCGCTTTGACTTGCCCTTGATCACCCAGCAAAGAAAAAAAACAAAAAAGAGCTTAATTACAATGCATGAAACGTAAACTCAGGACAGTGGCACCCAGGTTGTGACTCAAAGCAGGCCAGCGAATACTAAAAATAAACCTCGCTGGCTGATCTCCAATGTAAGATCACCATTAGACACCTAGCTCAGCCCTGAGGAGGGCGGCTCACCACGTACTCCGCAGACTGCGGGCACTCGGAAGAAGAGCTCAGAGGACTTGAAGAGGATGCTGCGCAGGGCATGCGAGAAGGTGGGGAGACGCTGCCGTTTCTGTGAGTGTTGGAGACCTCAAGGATGTGAGAGGATGGGGAAGCCAGGAGCAGCGCACCGGGTGAGGCTTTGCAGGCTTGCAGGGCAAACAGGGACCGGAAAGGATGCTACAGCCCGACAGGGCACGCGATTCCCTATATGTTGACGTGTGCTCTGTGTTCTGTTCTTCTAAGTTGTTGGGAGCAAAAGCGCTCCCTCTGCCTCGCTCTATCTCTCCTTTTCTCCCTCTTCCCTCCTTCCCTCTCTCTCCCCTTCCCTCCCCCATCCCTCCCCCCTCCCTCCCTCCTTTCTCCCCCACCTCTTTCTTCTCTACCCAACCTTGAACCCAGGACTTTCCCAACGAGATGCATCTGCAGCCCCGTTTTAACATTTCGTTTTTTTCATTTCTGCAGAATACCATTTTATTCAAGAGAAAGCTCGGTCCTCCTACTTACCGATTATCAGTGCTTCAACACTCTAACTGCTTTAAAAGTTAGCAGCTGTTTCTTGAACTACAAAAATGCATATTTATTATATCACACACTGTAATAAAATTTGTCCAAATACATTAGGCCATCTCAAACATATTAGATAAAGCATCGTTCAAACATGTATTGTGGATTGATGGAATATAATAAAACAATGTGAGATTTCTCTTCAAATAACAGAGCATAATGACTTCCAGTGGTATTTTTAAAACAGCTTGCAGCTTTGATAGGGCTTCAGCACGTCGCTTTTTGTCCCCACCGTATTAATCACAAAATGAACATTTCTGTGACATTTTACAAGTAGGTAGTTTTGCTTTTGCTTGTGCATGTTGAAGATATCCATAAAAAGCCACTGTGTTTCCCTCGTAATCTTCATGATGAATCAGGTTTTAAAATATTGAATGCTGGGTTACTGACTCAGTTTTTATTTTTAGCCAAGTTCCTCTAGAGTCACTAACTTGCTGAGGTTGGGATTGAATTTGCAGTGCTCCTGCTTGGGCCTTCCAGAAAGCTGAGATCGCAGGTGTGTGACAGCACCTCTGGCCTGCTTTTGGACTTATGAGAAAAATTATTTGAATTTTGGAAGGGAATTTCTAACATTAAGAAAATCAGCGGGCCGGGAAGACAGCTCAGTAGAATAGCTGCCGGCTGGGTAAGTGCAGGGTCCTGAGTTCAATCTCGGCTCGTACCGCAGAGAGCCACTTGATCATAGCATGTGGAATCAATGCACAGATTCTACCGACAAACGTACAGAAAATAAGAAGACAATGCAAACCAATAAAATCGGGGATACAGGGGCCCGGCGGGATAGCTCAGTGGTCTAAAGTGCCTCCTTGGGAAGGCTTGGGCGGCTTCAGGGACCAAGGTTCGATCTCCGGCACCACATGCTGCGCCAGCCCTGCCCTCAGGGTGGGTTGAGCCGGCCATGGAAATGAGTGAATAAACAAATAAAGGTTCTGAAACAAGAAAAAAATTAGAAAAAAAAAAAATAAAATCGGGGATACAAGCTTCAGTGTGACATGAATCTTCTTCTGTGACGAACCCAAAATATAAACAAAGAGCAAAACCCAAGCTACATAGCAGGAGAGCAGGCGACAGATTTTTGAAAAAGAGAAGACTGAGACGTGGAAGAGGGAAAGAAAGGTAAGAAGAGGCTTAGAAGGCATTAAGATACGTGCGTGTCAGTGCTCTCGACAGGAACACGATCACTAGGTATTTCACATAACTGCACAAGGTACTTAACATGCTTCAGTACAGAGTGCAGTACCTGCACCTTGCGTGTGTCTCAGGGACCTGTGACATCACGTGCGTCTTGTGACCCCTTTCGGTCCTGCAACGCATTTCACTGACTTTCACAAGCTGGGCGAACCCTTAGCCGAGGAAATCACAGTGCACCGCAAATGTGCGACAATGTTTTTCTCAACGGAAAGGGTCATTTCCTTGAGGTACCCACCGTAACTGCAGAATGAAATTTACATTCCCGCAGGGTTTAATTTCCTATTTATGAAATTTTTATAGGGTTTTTGACAGAGGACAATGCCTCAAGTTTTGACAAGGTGTAAAAAAAAAAAAAAAGAATGTTTTATCGTAAGTGGATGGATCCACGGAGATTCTGAAGCTGTGAGGGGGTAAAAAAAAAAAAATGCCAAAATGTAGTCTGAGAAAAGATTGAAATATTCAGAGCATGAATCACACACCCTGCACTGGGCATTTTGATAAGTATTATTCTATTTAATGCCTATAGAACTGCTTAAGGTAGAAGTCAGCCTGTCTTCTGCTAATAAATCATGGGTATGTTGGAAACCATCTCTGCCTCAATCTAAAAATACTTTTTATCCATTTTGTACTTTTCCCTTCTACGATGCCTTTGATTTTTCATTTCTTTTTGGTCATGACATATATTTTGGGGTTCCCTTTTTCCCTATGCAGGATTGGGTGCAATATGTAAGCCGTTCCTTTCACGGACATAACTTTCATAGTTTGATTTAGCGGGTGTTGCTGGTCTCTGTTCATGATCAAACACTTCCCAGGATCTATAATAAAGATTCATGTATTTTCATCTATCTGCATATGGCAAAGGGAAATTGCAGCCAATGAGAGGATCGCCGTGAATATCTCTATCTTCATGCATAGAGATTAGGACAGGGCCTGCGCTCATCCAGCGACAGCCAACCTCAGGAGACACCTTTGATCTCTGCTCAGGCAGCTGGGTCTTTTCCAGGACAGGCGCTGGCTCCCTGCAGTCACCCTGTAAGAGAGACATCAGGTGCTATCAAGGGACCAAGGTGGCCCTTCCGTGCCACACTGCCCTTACCAAGATCGCACATTTGCAAGACACGCTTGAGCCTAAGCCTCCATCATTTCCCTTACAAAAACAAATGAAAGAAAAGAAGAAGAAGAAGAAGAAGAAAAAGAAGAAGAAGAAGAAGAAGAAGAAGAAGAAGAAGAAGAAGAAGAAGAAGAAGAAGAAGAAGAACAAGAACAAGAAGAAGAAGAAGAAGAACAAGAAGAACAAGAACAAGAAGAACAAGAAGAACAAGAAGAAGAAGAATCTAAGAACAGAGCTTTCGATGATGGAATGATGAAAAGTATATTTGGATTTGGCGATAATTCAGCTAGCAGTTTTGGGTGGATGGGTCCATTTGTGATCAGGAGCTGAAAGGACTGCATTGGCATGTATTAATGCCCCATTAGGCTGTGATTACCTAAGGCCTGAGAAAGCAGTTGCAAAGAGGTGCTGTAGGGTGAGATGACTGTATCTATCTGCAGCTTAGATATGGGATTACTCTGCCTGTGGGCTGATAGATATCGGGGGGGGGGCTCGGGTGATTTCTGCTGCAGATGAGGACCACAAAAGAAATCTCAGACATCCCGTAACAAGCTACCTTTGTCCCCTGCCCGGTGTTGTAAAAACACTTGAGATAGTCACCTCATCAAGGGAAAGGACTGATATTGTTCCATAGCTGTTTTTTTTTTTTTTCTTATGAATTTCATGCAAGTTCTACAGGGTCTCACTACACGGATCAGACTCGTAGTGATCCTGCTGTTTTCAGCCCCCAAGTTGTGGGATGACAGATACATGCCACCATGCCCAGTCTCAGTTGTCCTCTCAGTGTGCCCTGGGGGTGGCTGGCAGGGCATGCCGGAGATTGAACCCCATGGTTCAACAGTCCGTAGATTAGAGGCATTAAATGCATGGTTATGGGTAGCAAAATCATTCACCTCATGGACAACAAATGAAAAGGAGGAAGAAGAAAAAGGAGGAGGAGGAAGAGGAAGAGGAAGAGAAGGAGTAGGAAGAAGAGGAGGAGGAAGAGGAGGAGAAGAAGAAGGAAGATGGAGGAGGAGAAGGAAGAGCAAGAGGAAGAGGAGGAGGAGGAGGAGGAGGAGGAGGAGAAGAAGAAAAAGAAG
>PVJA010005027.1:0-81662 GCA_004027025.1 Myocastor coypus | reverse complement strand
TCATTTTTCTATTCTCCTCTAATTTTTTATCGATGTCTTCTTTAATAGTATTGAAGTCTGTCATTATGGTTATCCTTTCTCTCTCTAATACAGAGATTATTTCTGTTCTGTTCTCCTTTGTACTTTTGTGTAGTTGTTCCCCTACTTGGGATGCTATTGATTTAGGCATGTCTTTGTCAACTTTAGATATTATTTCTGAGCTAATGTCCTCTATACATTTCTCCAGCCGTTTTTCCACTTCATGTATTTCTTTTTTTACTTCAGATGTTATCTCTGGTCTCAGTTGCTCTATAAGTTTCTGCACTTGTGTGTCTGCCTCAGATGCTACCAATTCAGAGGTTTCATCTGTATGGTTCCTATTTTCTTCCATGGTAGTGTCTTCTGTATTTGGTTTGGGTGGGCATGGGCCCTGAGATTGCATCCTACTCCTTGTTGTTATCATTTTGTATGGAAGCGGCCTCTGCACTTTGGTGGCGTTATGCTGTGTCTATGGGCGTTTGGTCTGGAGACTCCAAGCTGGTTCCTCTACAGAGGTTCCTGACTCTGTGCTGGAGCTCTGGCTGCTAGCTTGTGTAAATCCCAGCGGATGTGGTCTGTAGGTGGAGGTGGAGCTTTGGGATTGAGTAGTGCTGGTAGGCTCGTGGACCAGATCGGTTGCCAAACGAGATGTTTGATGGGTTCGGTGCTGGAGCTTGGGCTGGAGGGTTTCCAAAAAAAAAGGGGGGGGAGGAAGCGGGGGAGGGGAAGGCGGGCCAAGGATCCTGGGATTAGGGTCGGGGCTGGAACAGGAAGTTAGTCGCAGGAACGCAGAGGCGGGGCAGAGGGGCGCAGGCAGCTTACCCGCGGCGGACGCGCAGGCTCTGCTACCGGCTGGGATTCGGGTCGGGGCTGGAACCAAATTGGTGACTTTTAGATCTTTATTTTCTTCCAAGCTGAGAGTGCTTTGAGTCCTAGCATGATGTCTGTCTGTGGCCCTGGCAACATATAGTGAGTATCCCTCAAATGGATGAGTGAGGGCCCCGTGAATGACTGTGTCTGCCATTTCTTAGTGCCCCAGGATAACTCTCTGTGAGCCAGACGATTTTCACTCCTCTCATAAGTCCTACAGCTGTGCAAAGTGGGGAAGATGCGCCCCCTAAGAGGTTATTTAGGTGCAGTTTGTACTTGTAACCACTAGGGGGTGCTTCTCAACCCTGCATTCCCAAGAGCTGCCACGTCTATAAACCAAGGCATTAGGTATTTCTTGGGTGGTTGTTGTTGTTCTTAGTGGTGAAATTGAGCTGCTCTAAACATTAAAACACACTTAGAGAAAAGACTCAGTCATATAGAGTCTTTAAGAACCACTTACTCTATTGTCTCCAAAAATTATTAGAAAAATACTATCTTCTTCTAGAGTAGGATTAGGAAAATTTACCTTGATGTTATGCTCTGCCTCCCTCCGGGACTGTAGAGAAAAGCAGGTTATTACAAAAGGGCAGCATGAAGATCTCTAGCCCATCCCTCCCGTGGGCCTTAGCGGGGGCGTAGTTGGGTGCTGCACTCCAACCTCACTCAATCAGCTGCTTCAAGCCAAGATACTCGGAACTTGAGAGACCCTTGCACACATCACCAAGCATGATTTTTTTTTTTTTTGTCTTTTTGAGACAGGGTCTTGCTATGCAGTTCAGGCTGGCCTTGAGCTCACTTTTGTAGCCCAGGCTGGTTGCAAACTCGCACCAATCCTCCTGTCTCAGCCTCCCAAGTGCTGGGATTACAGACATGAGCCACCACGCCCAGCAACCCAAGCATGATTTTGTCTCATCAGTAAAGCACCATATAGCACCATAAAGCACTGGGTCTCACAGAGTTGTGTTAGAGTAAATGGCTGAACATGTGTGAAAGTGACTTCTCATACTGTGCCAGCATGAGACATTGTCATTACCCCTCAGTCTCACTACTTCCCAGGATTAGGATGAACAGATCCAGGAGTAAATAACAGTTACAACACATTAGAAAGGATTGTTGAGAGACTTCCAGGAAGATGGTGGAGTGGTGAACAGAAGAGAAATAGCCTCTCTAAGATTTGGTATCCAGATGCTGGAACATAGTAACATGAGGAAGAAGAGGAGGGGAGAATGGCTCTCCAGGACACAGAAAAGATATGAAGTGAGAATCGAAGCTCATGGGGAGAGCAAAGAGAGACCGCAATACAGAAGAAGTAGGTAGTGAAGACCATTTCTCCAAGCCCTGACTCACTGCGTGAAAGGGGCAATTCAAACCTGCAGAGACATGGTAACTACTGGCAACTCCAGAACCTTGGTGCAGACCTGCAGTGGAACAAAACAGTGGATGCAGCAAGCTGCAGTGGGTGGTGAGTTATACAGGTTCAGATATCCCCCAGGAGAGGAAAATTGGCAGTAGCCATCTTTGAGATGGGACAATTGAGTTTAAAATTCAGAACATGAATTCCATCTAGTGGCTCCCAGCTCCAGGATGAGGCAGGACCAAGTTCAAGTCAGCAGGAGATAAAGGAGCCTCATTCAAACAGGCAGGGAGCCAGGTTCAAGCCCGCAGGAGGCCCACAAGTGTTGCAGGATGAACAAATCAGCTCTAGTCTCACACAAGCAGAAACCAGCCTGGACCTTAGTGAAACTAAATGTGCTGCCTGGGTTATCCCCATCCTGCTGTAAGGCTATGGCTGGCTTGCTGCGATTAATCAATATGGATAGGGTTCTGTCTGCCCACTCTGTCTACTAGTTATAGCAGAGACACACCTTGACATGGACATGTTTCTTCTTTTTTGCCTTTTCTTGTTTGTTTTTGCTTTGTTTTTTTTTCCCCTCAGTCATTTGTTCTTGTTTTTATGAAAGTGAACATTGTTTCTAGTTTTCTTCCTGTTGTTATTCTGTTCTTGATTTTTATTTCTTCCTTCTCTCTTTCCCTCCTGTCTTCTCCATCAATTTCACAAAATTTGAGTAATTGTCCTTTGCCCTCCAGCCTTGCCTCTAATCTCTTCCTCTTTTTCTATTACTCTATTCCCCTTCCCAACCCCTTTAAAATCTTTTCTCTTGAGGTTAAAATTGACATACTAAGGGCTTTTTTTGCTGCATACAATTTTTGTTTGTTTTGATTTTGTTATATAACCACAAATATACTTCATATGGTTAGAGCTTGCAAATTAATAGTTACCACAGTTTGTCATTTAGGCTGTACTTGATGAGTTACCATTGCTGATTGTACTACTTTAGCCAAGGAGACATAATTGTTTTAATCAGTTGCTTTTCTTGGTATGCCAAGACTGAAAAACTGCCTAAGGGCCATAAACAATACTATAGGTCAGTGCCTAAGATCCAGAGTCTAGGCCAAATAGGCAGCAACTTCTCATCCCCAACAAATGGAAGAAGTGGGATTTTTTTTTCTTTTGCAATAAAGAGCACAATACATTTTGGTCACTTTATTAAATGACATTAAATAGTTTTAAGTTCCAAGTTTAACTAAATAGTACTTGGCGCATGCCTGTAATCCCAGCACTTGGGAGGCTGAGGTGGGAGGATTGGTGTGAGTTCGAGACCAGCCTGGGCTACAAAAGTGAGCACAAGGCCAGCCTGAACTGCATAGTGAGACCCTGCCTCAAAAAGACAAACAAAACACTAAATAGCACTTAGAGGTGGGATTTTGTTTTATTTATTTATTTATTTATTTATTTATTTATTTATTTATTTATTTATTTATTTATCTGTCTTTACAGGCGTGCACCACCACGCCTGGCTTTAGAGGTGGGATTTTGAAACAGACTCAAAACCCAAAAGCCAGCTACACCTGAAGGATATGTCTGAGAAAGTATTTTCTAAGGGTTCTAAATATTAACAATAAAGCGACTCACCATATGCAACTTACAAACAACCCAGGATGAAACTAAAAAAAAAAAAAAAAAAAAAAAAAAAAAAAAAAAAAAAAAAAAAAAAAAAAAAAAAAAAAAAAAGGAGAGAAAAAAGAAAAAACAAATCTTCCGTAAATAAGGAGGGGAAGAGGAACCAAAGGGAAAGGAGGGGAATGGGAAAAAAGCATGAATATCATGTTCATGAATAAAATTCTCATGATGAAACTTATTATGTATATTTAATATGTACCAAGAAAAAAAAAACCCAAAAAGGATTGTTGAACTTTTTTTTCTTTTTCTTTTTATTCTTCATGAATAAAATTCTCATGATGAAACTTATTATGTATATTTAATATGTACCAAGAAAAAAAAAACCCAGAAAGGATTGTTGAACTTTTTTTTCTTTTTCTTTTTGAGACCGGGTCACCCTATGCAATTGAAGCTAGCCTTGAGCTCACCTTATAGCCCAGGGTGATCACAAACTCACAACAATCCTCCTGCCTCAGTCTCCCAAGTGATATTAAAAGTATGTACCACTATGCTCAGTGGATTTTTTCTTTTTTCTCAGTGGATTGTTGAACTTTGAAATCATAACAAATTATCAAATTTATTTGTACTGTATTGATTTATACTAATAGCAATAATTAAACATAAGTTACTCTGTAGGTTTTGCAAAATAAATTATAGTACTCAGTATAAAATATTAATATAGAGGCAGGATGGCTGTGGTCTAAAGCGCCTGCTTGCGAAAGCTTAGGCGGCTGCAGGGACTGCAGTTCAATCCCCGGCACCACATGCTGCACCAGCCCTGCCCTCAGGGTGGGCTGAGCCGGCCATAAAAATAAATAAAACAAAAAAATATTAATAAAAAAATGTTTCAAAAATCATGAGCAGAGCTAGTGAGATGGCTCAGCAGACTAAATACCTGCTTAGGCAAATGCAGGAAGCCAGGTTCCATCCCCAGTACCACAGGCCATACTGACTCTGTCCCTAGGCACACTGAGCCAGCCAAGGAGACTGGGCATTGTGGTGCACACCTGTAATCCTCACAATGGAGAGGCTGAAAAAAGGAGAATCATTAGGAATTTGAGCTGCACAGTGAGATCCTATACCAAATACAGTGAAAAAAGCAAAAGCAAAATAGTTATTAGGATTTTGAATGTTATCCTAGTATGTTATTTTATAGCCCTAAATTCTTCCTTTTTTGTGATTGATTCAATTTATTTTATCCTAATGAAGTGACTTCTTGGTGTTGACTCTAGAATTGATATGTAGTTACAATTTTCAGATTTTCAAGACAGTAATCTCTTTTATTTCACAGACTCTAGATAATCTGAAGGAAGGGAAACACCACCTTCGTGTGCGTCCTGCAGACATACCTGTTGCTGAGAGAGCATCTTTGAACTACTGGCGAACATGGAAGAGTATCAGCAAGCCCTCTGAGTTTCCCATAAAGAGCCCAGCCTTCACAGGTACAATAATGGAAAGGCTGGCCCCTCTGAAGCTCGTACCAGCTTCCCTTCTGCTCATCGTTAACGCAAGTGGCTTCCATCCAATCACACCATTACTAGACTAGCTCTGGACAATTTCCCTGTTTCTGTGTCATCTTCCTTACCTAGGACCCTGCCCTGCTACATACCTTCTCCATGTATATTTGTCCAGTGGAACTCAGCCTTCTCCTCCAGCCTCACTCTTCTGCATACTGGTTTCACTTAGGAAAGGTTGGACTGTTTTTCACTCCCTCCCACATGCCAAGGAATGCCACCATTCTTCCAAATTACACCCAACTATCAAACAAGGAATGCTTCCAAATGACTACTACCTAATGAGTACATTGCAGCATAGATTGGTCTATCTGAGGTGATCATGGCTATTGATGGATTTTGAGCTTCCAGGAAAGTCTACAGCATCTAGTTCACAGTGATTTATTTGATCAGTTAGAACTGAAGAGATACATGAATTTAGTGAATTTAGGTACATAAAATCTCATTCCATTGTCCTTTGTTCTCTAAAGGAAAAAAAAAAAAAAACACTTCTACACACCATCCTACATTACATTCTTTCTGAATCTCAGGACTACATCAGAAAACAGAGAGTGAGGAGTTATGTGGTAGGAACTATCTCCTTAGCTGTCTCTTCAGCTTCCTCTGGGCCTCTGGATCAGTAAGAGCCCTGGCCACAGGAAGGTGATAACATGTCCCATATGTTCTCCTCTAGGCCTACATGATAAGGCACCTTTGGGGCTCATGGACACACCACTGTTAGACACAGAAGAGGAAGTGCACTACTGCTTCCTGCCTCTAGACATGGTAGTGAAGTATCCAAGCCTGGTGACTGAGGACAACCTGCTGTGGCTGGCTGAGACCATGGCCCTGATTGAGTGCGAGTGCAGTGAATTCCGCTTCATTGGTGATTGTTCTTTACCGGGGTAAGGGGTGGGGGTTGGGCAAGGGTGGGGACAGGTTGGCAGGGTCACCTACCCTTTCCCATCCCACATTCTACAGAGGCCCAGCTTGGCACTCAGTGACTCAGGAGTTCCCTGGGCAGAAGTGGCAGAAACACAACAGTCTCCCAGAAGACGAGCATATTCTAGCATTAGATGCTCATTTGGTGAAGTTATTTTTGAGCCTATTCTTTTGTGATGGCCTGACTGTAAAGGAGTACTGAAACTCCCTGACATGATATCAGAGACTGTGGAAATCAGTGTGAAGGACAGAACACTGAGTTGGACTCCAAAGTCACCTTCTCTTCTAATCGTGCTTTATATCTTCAGCTGGCCTCCAGAACTCTCATAGAACAAGGAAATAAGATTGTTTCCAAGGGCAGTCAGTCCTGCCTGCTCTCATTTCCTCTACACTCACAGTACAAGGCTATCAGGGCTTCCTCAAATAGCCTGCCTCTGTCCTCCAGGGTGTACTTTTATCTTGCTATTTATTCTTTTACTCTGCCCAAATTTGCTCTGAAGAGCCAGTTTTTCCCTCACTCTTCACTTACTCTTTCAGATAAACTTTGCTACTGTTGTTAAAAATAACAACAACAAAACAGGACTAGAGATATAGCTTAGCAGCATAGTGATTGCCTGGCAAGGGCAAGGGTCTGATTTTGATTTCCAGTACTCACACCCCCACCACAAAAAAGGAAGGAGATGGCCATGGTGGTACATGCCTATAATCTCAGCACTCAAGAGACAGAGGCAGGTAGAGTACCATGAGTTTGAGGCCAGCCTGGGTTTAATGAGACCTTGTCTCAAAAAACAACCCCCCACCTCTATGACAGATCTAAGGAAGGATGAGAGCTTTTCTCCCGCTGCCCCATAATGAGCGCTGCTGGAGATGTAAAGCAAATGCTTCCCTAATCCCAAGATGCCACTGTCTAGATAGACAGGGTAGGAAATGCTCCAGTTGCACGAGGATCCCAAATGCCTAGAACCATAGCCATTCAGATCCAAAGACATCTAGGAAGTTGTCTGTGGTGTGCTTCTGAACCTCCAAGCTGATTCACACAGGATGTTAGTGTTGGCTCCATCTCTGCCTCCTATGTTAGTGCCACCTGCCAGCCCAGTCTTGGCAAGGCCCATTTTTGCTAAGCAGAAAGGCACCTCCCTTTTTTTTGAATGACCTAATATTGGGCCAAGACTCCACGGGGTAAGTCTCCAAGCCAGTGAGGTTATACCTGTGGAATCAGCTGCAGGAAAACCAAGTAATTTGGGGTCTTTCAGCTTGAAAACCACAGACTCAAAGCTAATCTAATCAGGTATGTTTAGAAATGGTTTCAGAACAAAGAGATCCTAGGATAATGTGCATCACCAAAAGCCTGTCAGAACCTGGACCCAAGGTAAAATGAGAAGTAGCCTTGTTAACTCGTGTTGTTTCCCTTTGTTTTTCCAGTGAATTTTCTTCGCTCACACACGCTTTTACTACCAGATAATTTCTCTAACATAGATGTGTTAGAAGCAGAAGGGGAAATTTTGGAAATCCCTGAGCTCACAGAAGCCATCCAATTGTTCCGGATGAACATGGGTATGTTGCCTGGGAACTTTGGCCTCCTGTGACATTCTGGGGCAGGCTGGGCTTGAGCTGGAGAGACCAAGAGCAAGAATCTCCCCCCACACACACACACCCACAAGCACTTTAGGCTTTGGGTGGTGGTGAGAGAGGCAGGCAGGCTAGCTTAGAATCTCAGAAGAGAAGTTTGGCCAGGAACCCTGGGTACCCCCTCTCTGCACTTAGGGTCACAGGGAATGCTGTCCCTCCTGGATCATAAGAAGACTAGCCTAGTTGGGGAAATGAAGCCCAGAATGGAGCTGGGGAAAGAAAGCTGGTCCTGAGGCGAGCACCAAGAGCCATCTGCCCTGCTTGTGAAAGTCCTTCTGGGCCAATGGGGATTCGTGGCACCCACATGCAATGCCTAACCTTGCTCTTCCCAGTTGGAGAATGTGGGAAATGTTCAGGCAAATCTTCCGCCAGTGCTTCAGTGATACCACCCACCCTGAATTCCTTTTCTCCACATCATCTCCCATCTCCCATTTCTCACAGCCATTTGCTGCGGGGTCTGTTTCTCCCTCTTGCTAGCATTTCCTAACCCTGACCAGGCCAGGCCTTTGTGCTCCCAGCCCTGCCTCATTCTAGCTACTGTTTGCCCCAGAGTTTGACCTGCCTTTCACCATCCCACTTCTAACTTCTTTGCATGCATGCAACCCATTGTACATGGAGCTGGATACTTCAGGGGCCCTCAGCTGGCCTCTGAGAATGTATAGAACTTTCCTAAGTAGTAGAGCTGCCCAAGAGTAAGGGGGGGGGGTAATGTGTGGAATCGTCTCACATGTGCATTTAGGCCTGGCATTGCTGATCATTTGTCCCTTAGGATTGAAGTCTTTCCCTATCCTCAGATCTAGCCTATGTGCAGGCAAATAGAATCCCAGCATATATAGAAGGAGTTATATCCTGGAGCAGATCTCAGGAGCCTGTGTCAGGGTCTTACAACCCACTTAAGGAGGAATGACTCTGGTTCCCTTCCCCAGAACTGATCTCTAGAGAACACAGACCTGTGAGATAGATAGAGTAGTCCCCACTCCACAAGACCAACACAAAATGGAAGTGTTTTTGCAGACAGGAACTCAAGCACAGTGTTAGATTTTTAAAAACATCTTGGCCAAAGGAAACAGCCCTGCTAGCTTTGGAGAGGGAGAGCTGACTCCAAATCCCAGCCCTGCTCCTACCTTGCCCTGCAGTTGCTCATACTAAGCACTATGCTCTAGTCTGAAAACATTGGCAGGACCAGTACTCTTTTCTTCTTTCTTTCTTTCTTTCTTTCTTTCTTTCTTTCTTTCTTTCTTTCTTTCTTTCTTTCTTTCTGTCTGTCTTTTTGAGACACAGTCTCACTATGCAGTTCAAGCTGGCCTTGCACTTACTTTTGTAGCCCAGGCTGGTCTCGAACTCGCACTGATCCCCTCCTGTCTCAGCCTCCCAAGTGCTGGGATTACAGGTGTGTGCCACCACGCCTGGCTTTTTCTCCTCTTCCTCTCCTTCCCCTTCTTCCTCCCCCTCCCCTTCTTCCTTCTTTTTATTTTAGAGAAGGGTCTACAGGGTGTTCAGGGTCTCACTGCTAGATTGGACTTGTGAATTGACTGTTTACAGCTTCCCAAGAACTGGGATTATAGGGGTGTGCCACCACACTCAGTCTCAGAGGCAGTTTCTTTCTTTCTTTCTTTCTTTTTTTTTATGAGACAGGGTCTTGTTATGCAGTTCAGGCTGGCCTTGAGCTTACTTTTGTAGCCCAGGCTGGTCTTGAACTCGCACCGATCCTCCTGCCTCAGCCTCCCGAGTGCTGAGATTACAGGCGTGCGCCACCACGCCGGGCTTCAGAGGCAGTTTCTTTTCTTTTTTTTTTTTAATTTTATTTATTATTTTCATTCTTGCTTCAGAACCTTTGTTTGTTTATTCACTCATTTTTATGGCCGGCTCAGCCTGCCCCAAGGGTAGGGCTGGCGCAGCATGTGGTGCCGGGGATCGAACCGCGGTCCCTGAAGCCACCCAAGTTTCCCCAAGCAGGGGCTTTAGACCACTGAGCCATCCAGCCGCGCCCCAGAGGCAGTTTCTTAATTGGCCACTTGGGGCATGTTTTATTCATCTGTGACACAAGGAGAGCACTAACTTTCATAGGGTTGTCTAAGATAGGTGATGATTCATGAAGATCTCCAGGAAGCTTGGCTGTTGACACATTATTGCCTCTGAGGGAATTGGAAGCCTGTGATATCTGGTTCCATGTTATGATTATTGATCTTTACCCTTAAATAGTTAGAGCAGAGCTTGGAATTGATTCAGGTTATTGCAGAGGCTGGGGCTACATGACTACTGTACTAAAATTTGTAAATTTCAGATGTTAATGATATAGCAAATGAAACCTCTTATCCCTGCCTCACTTCCCAACAAATAGTTTTGACAACCAGAGTCCAACTGAGAATACAAAAAAAAAAAAAAAAAAAAAATACTGATGTTGAAATAATCTAGAATTGGACTGTGTAAGGAGATAATCTCCCTCTAAGCCACTTATTTGGGGCAGCAGGAGGAACCGAGATCCACCCTATTCAGCTGCTGATGGAGTAATATGTTCTAGAAGTCATTGTTTTCTCCTCCACATAGGTGGTTGTTCCAGAACCTCCTGTCTTCCTCCAAGCCCTGGAAAGGGTCGATGTGGAGCTGGCCTAGAGTCTGTGAAGCCTCTGTACATGATGGCCCTGGGTCTGCTGGTCAAGTACCCAGACTCTGCCCTGGGACAGCTCCGCATTGAGAGCACACTGGATGGAAGCAAATTATACATCACAGGGAATGGGGTCCTTTTCCAGCATGTCAAGTAAGTCCCCCCACCTCAGGGAGCTGTTTGGTTCCATCAGGCTGGGCCTTGCCTTCTCTGAAACAACTGGGCCTTTCTCATGAGCCAGAGGCAAAGCATCACTGAGGCCAGTCCATCATCTTATCCTCTGTCACCACCAGCAGATTAGGGCCTGGACTGATGTACAAGGGTCTCCCAGGTGCAAAGGTTTCATGCTATTTTATATTTTTGTTGTCTGCTCTCTATTACTCTGTGTTGGGTCTGAGATGAACAGGCCACAATCATATCCTCAGAGAGGTAGGTGCCCTACCCCAAGCAGACTTCTTTGAAAAGGTGCTTTTAGCCCTAGGACATTTACTGGGAACCCACAGAGGCTAGAGGCCAGAGTGAGTTCCTAAGAAGCAAAGCAGGGCAGGTCTCCCAGGGAAGGAGACATTGCCCATTGCCTTGAGGGATGAACTCCGAGTGTCCCCATTGGTATCAGGGCACAGATTCTAACTCTGATTTATAGATGGGTAAACTGAGTTTCAGAATACTGCAACAACTCTATCAGGGTTACAAAATGCATTAATACAAAACTAAAGTTAGGAGAGGGTTTCTCTGAGCCCCTGGTGACAGAATAAGCTGACCCTAAGCATTGTCTTACCCCAATAGTGTCAAGTGGGGACTTGGTGGTCTATACCATTATCTGTATCTCCCACCCCTAATCTGAAGGGAGGATCAAGGTGTGAGGTGTTGGTGTTGAGATATCAGCCTCTTTCCTGGACAGATAGGGTGTTAATAATCACTGAAGGCAATATCAGGCTACCACACCTGGACTGAGAGGTCTCAGGCATATATTTAGGGGATGAGGAGCTTCAGGGGGACATTCTGGTCTGGTCTCCAAACCTGAGACAGGGCCTGGAGGCTTGAAATGAGCCAACTTAGTGGGCTTTGCTAAAGCCCACTAAGGCCAAGCTTAGCTCCACACTATATGAGCTTGTGTCCAGACTTACTCTCCTGAAAGATATCATAGACTTCTGGCTAAATTGAGGAAATGATATTACTGGTGCTGGGTGTGTGCTAGTATTGTAGCACAATGTCCTAGCCACAGAAAGTTTACTGGCTGTATGCTTGGGGTGCAGTGCTGAGGTCTTTATAACACGCTTTCCTCTGGATAGGAACTGGCTGGGGACATGCCGCCTGCCACTGACAGAGACCATTTCTGAGGTGTATGAGCTCTGTGCCTTCCTGGACAAGAGAGACATCACATATGAGCCAATGAAAGTGGCTCTGAAGACTCATCTGGAGCCAAGGACTGTGTCAACCCTGGATGTGCTCAGTAATGAGGACATTTCTTTCTTTCTTTCTTTCTTTCTTTCTTTCTTTCTTTCTTTCTTTCTTTCTTTCTTTCTTTCTTTCTTTCTTCTTTCTTTCTTTCTTTCTTTCTTTCTTTCTTTCTTTCTTTCTTTCTTTTTTTTGCCTTTTTGAGACAGGGTCTCACTATGCAGTTGAGGCTGGCCTTGAGCTCACTTTTGTAGCCCAGGCTGGTCTTGAACTCATACTGATCCTCCTGCCTCAGCCTCCCAAGTACTGGGATTACAGGCGTGCGCCACCACGCCCAGCTTGAGGACGGTTCTGGGTTTGGATTTAGTGTGGAGGTGGGGGTGTTGGGGACAGTAGAAGAAAGATGAGGCATGCTGAAACCAGAAACTATAGATGGAAAGTCAGACCAACATCTATGGGCTCTCTGTAAAGGGAAATTTTACAGGGAAGGAATCATATGTTCATCTTCTCAGCAAAGAGCCCTGGGACACACCTAAATATGTGGTCTTTACAAAAGTGACAGTGATTTCATGAGAGCTGGCTCTATGACATCTACCAGACATAAGTGCAAACACGCAGCAGGACACCTAGCTCCATTGTTAGTGGTCATATCAAAAGCTACATACCCAGGACACAGCCCGCCAAGCCAGAGGTAGCCAGCAATTCAAATGCACACGATCACTGGCCCAGATTTCTTGAGGAAGGTGGGTCAGGCAAAGAAGGAGCAGTGCCTTTGGGGCTGGAATTCTAGGCTTCCCCTCCTCATCCCCAGATCACCTCCTGACCCTCAATGTTGCCATTCCAAGTCTGCTCACCCCCTCAAGAATCTGTATTGTGAGCAGCACCAGGAAAGACTATTGTTGGGAATTTCTATTCTTTTTCAGAACGAGCAATAGATTCTGTTGCCCATAGGGGCAACACAATGATGAAGATAGGAAGTCTTAACATGCAACATGATATTGACCAAAATGTCCTACCTGATTTTTCTTCTGGCCATATATGTTCTCTCTCACTGGTTTCCATAGATGAGTGGACGGCAGAGATCACTGTGTATTCCCCACAACAGATCATCAAGGTTTATGTTGGAAGTCACTGGTATGCAACCACCCTGAAGACCCTGATGAAGGTACTGCTACCCCCAGATGCCTTGTTATCCCTTTGGCTTCCCCCCATGAGCTGCTCCTCTCATGTGCTCCTAGCCCACACACAGCCTCCAGGACCTGCTGAAGACTTTCCCTCAATGCCACTACACTGAAAGAGCAGAAATCCTATGAGCAGATAAAGAAAAACTTCTTGACTGATTGTAGGAAAATGGATATATCTTGAGACTGTAATGTTAAGTGAAATAAATCAGATATGCAAACCTGAACATCACATGGTTTCTCTTATAAGAGAAATCCAAATTATAAAGAACAAAGTAAAAGATAATAGGAAGAGGGAAATAGATTTTTCTCAAGTGGGAAATGGATCAAGAGATGGGGGGAGAGGAAGGAGAGGGAAAGGAGATAAAGGAATTAAGAAGTGTTATGTATAGGTGTGAACTCCACACAAGGAGCGTAAACATTATATACTACAAACATGTACTGATGAGAAAAAATCCATGAATTTGTGAATGAGCACAAATTGAATAAGTAGCCTGCTAGGTAGACCTTGGTTATGTGTCAGGGAGGAGGTCAGTTTTGAGGGGCCTGGAGCAAGGAGACAGGATGTCCTTGGGGGTCATCTAGAGACCAGCAAATGCTGGCAGAGATAGGGTATTCCTCCTACCGTCTTTCTCGGTGGCCAAAAAGAAATGGATATCCTAAAGCCTCTAGTGTGGTTGGGAAAACAAAGTGCAAATTGACTGACCTATCCCTGGATAAAGACCTAGCCCTGTGACTAAGGATTCTGTTGTCCTTCCAACCTCACCCTTTCCAGTATCCAGAACTGCTGTCAAACCCTCAGAGAGTATACTGGATCACATACGGACAGACCCTGCTCATCCACGGGGATGGCCAAATGTTCCGACATATTCTAAACTTCCTGAGAGTTGGAAAGCTGTTCTTACCATCTGAATTTAAGTAAGCAAAGCAAGGAACTCATATGATGGAATCAGTGAGAATGATCCCTTCTGCAACAGAGGAAATCCCAGTTTGCACCCTTCAGAGAGGAGGGTTCTGTTATTTCCAACGTGGGTTGTTCAAGGCAGCTTCTCTGAGAACTTGTGAACCCCTACACACACACTCCACCCCAACTGCCCAGTCTGAGGTCCCCTTGTCACTTGCAGGGAATGGCCTCTTTTCTGCCAGGAGGTGGAAGAATACCACATCCCATCCCTCTCAGAAGCCCTTGCAGAATATGAGGCATACAAGTAAGAAAACATTTCTTGGGACTTCATGTTTAGAGTTTGGATCTTTATATTTCTCTTAGAAATGCTAAGTCTCATCTGCTAGTGGGACATGTCTTCCTTGGGTTGAGGAAGTGACATAGATTGAGAATTGGCTAATGGCCTAAACAAAACCATTTAAAAGCCCCCTTTCCTCAACTGTCATTAATGTCCCACCAAAGGAAAGACCTAACCAACTTGCTCAAGTGCTGATAGGAGATTCTACCCACTAAACAACTCCCCTTGCTCTCTGTAGAACATGGATCCAGGAGAAAGAATCTGAAAATGAAGAATCCTTTCCCATCAGGAAGCTGCACATTGTGACAGAAGGGCCAGGGGCGCTGGTGGAGTTCAGTAGAGATGCTAAGGAAGTAAGCCCCAGTTTTCTGTGGTTGATGCTGTCTTCCAAGAATACCACTACAGGGCTAGGAGTGGGAGGCAGGGTTGGGGTGTAATGAAGGGAAAGAACTAGGCCTACACAGATTCCTAGTGCATGATTTTGTTTCTGAACATTTGAGGCACAGGTATGTGCTGGCCATTTGTAACCTGGCATGCTGATAATTTCTTCTATTAGAGTGTGAGCACCCCCTATATTAGCACTACCCCAACTCAGACTGAGTAAAGCTAAATGGGTGACCCACAACAGGGATACAATTATTCTAGGTGAGTGGTAGAGTTTTGAAGGCTCAGCTTGACAATTTCTTTTCTTTCTTTCTTTCTTTCTTTCTTTCTTTTTTTTTTTTTTTAAATCATGGTAGCTTTGTAGTATAACTTTTTTTTTTAGAATTTTTTATTTTATTTATTTTTTTTTCTTGTTTCAGAACCTTTGTTTATTCACTCATTTTTATGGCTGGCTCAGCCCACCCCGAGGGCAGGGCTTGGGCAGCATGTGGTGCCGGGGATCGAACCACGGTCCCTGAAGCCGCCCAAGCTTTCCCAAGCAGGCGCTTTAGACCACTGAACCATCCCACCGGGCCCCATCAGCTTGACAATTTCATGAAAATCCACTTGTCCAGGTCTACCATGTTCTTCCCTTCTCAGGCAATAGCCTGCATACCTGCGGACTTCCAAGACTGCAGTGACAAGACTCAATGGACCAAGGCCAAGGGGAACCCGACCAGATCTAGCCAGTTAGAAGAGACTGAGCAGTACACCCAGACCATCCAGGTCCCCCTATGCCGAAATGCCAAAAGGGTAGACAATTCCAGCCCCTACTCACAGTGCTCTGGCTTGTGCTCCAACCCTAGACACTGGGGTGGCCACTCCGAGAGTCCTCCCAAAAAGAAGTGTACCCCAAACAACCTCACACAGAAATCTGAAGCTAAAGACCCTCCTGTCACCCCCATGCAAAAACTTATCTCTCTGGTGAGGGAATGGGACATGGTCAATTGCAAACAGTGGGAATTCCAGTCACTGACAGCTGCCCGGAATAGCTCCTTGGAGGAGGCGGCCACACCTCTGCCCCCAGAAAGTGAGCCTGTTTCTGAGCCCAACACCTCAGCTGCCTGGAAAGGCCATTCCATAACCTCAGAGAAGGATCCAAGTGTCCAGGCAGGGCCTGGAACAACAGCACAAGAGAAGGGGCCAGAACCAACCTTTAAGTCATATTTCCCCACAAAAAGAGCTATGGTGCCAAAGGACTGGGGCAAGCACAAGCCAAAGGACAGAGGTAAGTCCTACTTCATGCATTTAAATTTTTTTAAATCTTGCATTTATTTATTTATTTATTTATTTATTTATTTATTTATTCATTTATTTATTTATTTGGTACAGGGTCTCACTACACAGCTCAGACTTGTAGTGATCCTCTTTTCTCAGCCTCCCCAGCATTGGGATTACAGGTGTGTACCACCATGCCTGGTTTGACAGCTGGCATGGTGTGAGGTGCTGGCACAACACATGATAATAGGGATCAAATCAGGTCCTTGCACTTATCAGGCAGGTGCTTAGACCATGAGCTATCTCCCCAGCTCCCTACCTCATTCATTTTTTTTAAATTTAGTTTAATTTTTTCTTGTTTCAGAACTTTTGTTTTCTTGTTTATTTATTTATTTTTGTGGCCAGCTCAGCCTGCCCTGAGGGCAGGGCTGGCGCAGCATGTGGCACAGCCAGGGATTGAACCGTGGTCCCTGCAGCCACCTAAGCTTTCCTAAGCAGGCACTTTAGACCACTGAGCCATCCTGCCGGGCCCCCTATGTTATTCTTGACTTAAGTCCCCTTTACAGCAGAGAAAGCAAACTCCTTGGCTAAGTCAACAGCAAGTTAGTGACAAAGAGGACTAAAGCCACCCACTCAGGGCTAACTCTGTGGCAGGCAGCAGACACAGATACGAGTGGTGAACTTACATGGCTTACAAAGCCAGGAGACTCAGAGTGAAGACAGCACCTTGGGAAGGAGAAGCACAAAGGAGGACAGGGGCTGGGGAGTCCTCAGGGTAAAGAGGGAAAGTCTAGGGGCCTTGTGGAAGGAAACACTGATATAGCTAGAAGTCTGGCTTCCCATACAGAAGCCATGCAAATAGGCTAAAGACTAGAGACCTCAGACCCCATCTTGTGAGTTCAGGATGTTGGGTTTTTTGTTCTGACCCTGAGGCAGATAGCAGCCCCTGAAGGATTTTAATCAAGGGAAAGCAGGGTCAGATATGTACTTCAGAAACTTGCTCAGGAGTAGAGGATGTATGGCAGCCACAGGAGCTGTGTCAGAGGCCTGCGTTCAACAGGAAGATGAATGGGCCTGGCTGGTGAGGGTTCATGGAAAAGAAGAGAGTGCATCTGGGAGAAAAGCAAGCACAGTATGTAAGATAGAGGGACATCAGGTGGACAGCCTGGGAGATGGAAGGGCCTGTGGAGGCTGGGTTGAAGAGAATAGGGAGGGAGAGACAGCCAGGGAAATGTTGAGAAATGCCAAGCCGAGCCATTTACTCTGCTACCTCAAAGGCCTTCCTATAGGACTTCCCCCTGTAGCTCAGGTCCTGATTAGCTAGGCATTCTTGTGAGCCCTAAATTAGGGTTACAATCATCTACTCTTCTAGAGTGAAAGTCTGACTCCAAAAGACCTTTTTACTTTTATCATTTTGTAAAGATTACCAAGGGGAGCTGGGGAGATAGCTCCGAGGCACAAGTGCCTGCTGGGCAAGTGCAAGGTCGTGAGTTTGAACCCCGGTCCCACAAAAAAAAAAAATAATAAATAAAAAATAAAAATAAAGATTACCAGTCCTCTACTGATTTGTATGAACCCATGCCCTTATGAATGTAAGGCCCTTGCCACAGAGCTACATTCCAGCCCTTTTTACTTTTTGAGACAGGGTCTCACAAGTTGCCCAACCTAGGCTGGAACTTGCAATAGTCCTGCCTCAGCTTCTTGAGTAGCTGGGATTGCAGGTATACACCACCATGCTCTGCTGTCTGCTGGATTTTGCTGACTATTTTTCATACTAGTCTTAGTTCAACAAAGGAATTTGAATTAGAATTCTGAAATTTAAGATTTAGCTTGCAAAGAAATGAAGAGAAGTCAGGGCTTACAGTGACACTTCTGAGAAGCCAGAAACCTTTGGAAGGTTGGAATGACAGAAATCCCCTCTCTGCTTGGATCCTGAACCTGAGGGGTGTTTGTCTGTCTGTTTGTTTGTTTTCCAGCACCAGGGACTGAATTTGGGGTTTTGTCCTTGCCAGGCAGGCACTTAAGCTGCTGAGCTATTTTCCCAGCCCCTGAACTTGAGTTCTTAATAAGAAGAGCACTTTCCCCTTGTTTCCACAGAAAGTCCTCCTCTGTTTAATGCCAGTGGAATGGACAACTCTGGAGTCATCCTCAAAGTGACTCACCCTCCTGTGGTGGGCAGTGATGGCTCCTGCATGTTCTTTGAGGACAGCATCATCTACATCACACAGACGGACAACCTTAGACACATATCATTGACAGCTAGCCCCCATCCTCGAGGTAAGACTCTGGAACTGTGCCTGCTGGTACTTCACTGTGGAGATGCTGGAGCCCCAACCCAGGGTACTGCAGGGACAAGGAATCTCTTAGAATTCCCAAAACCCTCTCCATTTCCATGGTGGTCTCCAAGGCTATGAGTAGCCATGGCTATATCCACTATTCCTCCTCTACAGAGGTGACTTTCCTGAGTTTCTCTATGTCCTGGGAAGAGATGTTTTATGCACAGAAATGTCACCACTTTCTGACTGACGTCATCCTGGATTCCATCAGGCAAAAGGACCCCAAAGCCATCACATCCAAAGTGATCTCACTGGCCAGTGGGCTGTGGGTATGTGTGACAGACCCCAGAACCTGAAGGACCCTGTAGCTTCTTTGCTTGACCCCTGCAGTAAGTGGTAAGAGGAAATAAGCTGAGATGGGGGTAAGTGGAAAGAGGCAGAAGGGTGGTAGAAAGAGCAGAGGCAAAAAGGCAGGCAGTTTCATCTGGACCAAGCACTGGCCACTAGGTAGATCTGGAGTACCTGTCCCTAATGTCTGTAGCTCCTGTAGGCATAGGGAAGTCCTTTCTCTGCACCTCATTCTGAGGGGCTGGGAGAGGTTCACTCTTTGCCTGACTATGAGTTCTCCTGGCAGACATTGAACATCAGCCCCAAGCAGTTTGTGATGGATCTGCTGGCTATCACAGGCTTCAAGGACGACCGGCACACCCAAGAGCACCTTTACAGCTGGGTAGAGGTGAGGCTAACCTGCACCCTGGGAATGGCAACCTTGTGGACAGTCTTGCTGTACAAGGGCCAGTCCAGCAATGTCCAGAAGAGTAGGAGGCAGGAAGCTAGACCACTGGTCCCAGGGGTGGGGAGAAGGAACAGTAGTTAAAATTAATCAGTCCAGAGTAGTCAAAAAACAACATTGAGGCCACTGGTTTTTATAGTTTTCCTCCAAAAATAACAATTCTGCCTTTATCCTCTAACTATCCTGGTCACACTTGAGGAAGCATTGTATGAATCCAAGCCTTATATCTGTAGAAGTCAGATCTTTTCAAGCAGTGTACTTTACTTACTCAGCTATAATCTTTGCTTATTTAAGCTGCTTTAAAGTATTCTTTATTGGGCAGGGGAGATAGCTCAGTAGAATAAGCATTTGCCTGGCAAGCACAAAGGTCTGAGTTCAATCCCTGTTTCCGCAAAAGAAAACAAATAACTAAATAAAGCATTCTATGTCAAGAAGATGTTCAATAATCCCCCCGCCCACCACACTGGGTACTGAACTCAGGATGTTGCACTTGCCAAGCAAGCGCTTATTCTACTGAGTTATCTCCCTGGCCCAATGTTCCATAATTTTTGATTCTTTAAAATAATTTCAGCATTAGGGGCTGGCGAGATGGCTCAGTGGTCTAAAGTGCCTGTTTAGCAACCTTAGGCAACTTTAGGCAACTGCAGGGACCGCGGTTCAATCCCCGGCACCACATGCTGCACCAACCCCACCCCCAGGGCAGGCTGAGCCAGCCATAAAAAAAAAAATAATAATAATTTCAGCATTAGCTAATTTCTCATTAATTTGGCATTTCTGTAATCAAGTGGCTTATTGTAACAAAATTCACCATAAACAAACTAGTATCCAATTACTATTAGCCTTCTGGCCTACTATTATCTATTGTTTATAAAAGTGAGGTCAGCAAAGCTTAAAACCTTTTTTTGAGCATCTGGTCTTCCTGCTCAGCTCTTTGGTAGCCATGCCTAGCCCCAGCCCTGTAAGATAACTTTGGGCAGAACTGAGCCCTGGGGCACCAAATATCACCCAGGGTGTGTGTGGGGGGGCCTGTCCTTGCCCCCACCCGGATGAGAGAACTACACTCATAAGGAGCTAAGGTAGGCAACTGCCACTAATTCAGAGCTAAGCCAGGCCTTTCCTTGCAGCTCACACTGCCTTTTGCCAGGAAATACGCCCGCTGTGTGGATCTGCTCATCCAGAGAGGCCTGTCCATGTCTGTCTCTTACTCTGTCTTGGGCAAGTACTTACAAGAGGCATAGGGTACCCAGAGGCACCGCTCCTTGCAGGCACCCACTGGTCAAAGTTTGCTTTAACTGGGAAATCCCCAGAATGCATGTCCCCACCCAAACATACAAATCAGTCTAGTTTTTTGTTTTTGTTTTATTATAAATGAATAAAATTATAAATCACAACTCAAAAGGTCTGAAACTCCTCTGAAATACAAAAGATCTAGTGACCAGTGAGAAAATAGTAGACTCTCCAACTGAAAGCTGTTCAATAGGCATTAAATCAAAATAATGACACTAGCCCAATCTCTAGGGACTGTCCTGGAGACCCAGAACAGGCAAGGCCAAGGGTCCAGAGGGGTGGGTTGGTCCTTGTGGGAGTGATCAGCATTAAGGCAGGGATTGGGGAATAGCTGCTGGGAACCCACCTATGTCTCTTCTCAGGATTAGGGAAAGCAGTAACTGCCTGGAGCTATATGGTGCCCCACCAACCTAGATCAGGGAAATACCTGCTCTCTGTTCTGGCCTTTTCCTAATTTACAATTAGGGCTGGAGCTGGAGAGGGGACAGGAGAAGAAGAGATGAGACCAGAAACCTGGGCCAGAGTGCTTTTTCAGGCTCTGCAACCAGACTCTCCTGCAGAGGCCCTAGGCCAGTTGGTCAATGGCTACAGAAATTAGGAAAAAATAGTCAACATGGCTACACATGTAGGTGGTGGAATAAGATGGGACCCAGCGATGCCCTGGTCATGCAGATCTAGTCAGGTGATAATGTTCCTTGGAGCTGCTGGATCCATTGTTCCCCGTCAAGCCTCTGCTTAAACCTGTGGTACCAGGCCAGGCATGAAGACCTGCTTTACCAGGTCTGTGTTCAGGGTATAAATGTCTCTGGGGAAAGGCTCTAGCCTACCCACCACCAGACTCATCTAAAGGAAAGGGCTGGCAAGGGACTGATGGGCATAAAGCAAAATGGTACTTACATAGGACAGGTCCTCAAGTCCTCTGTCCAGGACTTGCCCTGACACACAGCTGCTGTCAGAGCCACTAGAACCACTGGCTGATGGGCACTGGGATGAGACCTCTGAGTCCTCAGGAGCTAAAGGGAGGGAGACTGGATGAGTTGTCAACAGGGGAGGCCCAGACTGAGGGATCCCTCTACCTCGCTAACCCAGACGTACTCAAAGAGGGCTGGCTGCCCAGCTCCACCTCGGCCTCCAGCGTTGTTTCCTCTGGGAAGTTGGGGGGGTACCAAGGCCAGCGGGCACCCGGAAGAGCAGGGTCTCTATACAGGTGCAGATTGAGGGACCCCAAAACAGAGCAAGAGGCGGGGTCTCCCGGAACAGAGTTTGAGGCCCCCAAATAGGCATTCTCATAGTCAGGTGGGACCACAGCAATGGAGGCCCGAGAGCGAACTTCTGCATAATAAAGAGTCAGGTTGGGCCAGGCCAGAGCCCAGTTTGGCCTGAGGTTCCCTGAGGAACAAAGGCCAGTGACTCCCACAGAGCTTCCTCCAGCCCCACCCCTAGTAAGCTGCCTGCTACCTCGGCACTTTAAGACGTAGTTGATGCTTCGGTCGCTGATAGCTTCCTCATTGGGTGCAATGTCCTGGAAGGCCTTGTTCCCTACACCCATGGAGACCATTTCAGCCATGCGCACCTCTGAGTAGAGAGTAGGTATAAGTGACACCCCTCTGAATGATAGCTGGAAAGTCTTCCCTATATATCCATAGCCTATCAATTAAACATCTTGTGCAATGAGGCTTCCTGATGCTGGGTTATGTCCTCATAAAAATTCCATAGGGTAAGCCGGGCGTGGTGGCTCACGCCTGTAATCCCAGCACTTGGGAGGCTGAGGCAGCAGGATTGGTGCGAGTTCGAGACCAGCCTGGGCTACAAAAGTGAGCGCAGGACCAGCCTCAACTGCATAGCGAGACCCTGTCTCAAAAAGACAAAAAAAAAAAAAAAAAAAAAAATTCCATAGGGTAGGTACCATAAACTTCCCTTTAATGATGAGTCTCCTGACCCAGTGTGGGTGCACACCTGTAATCCAGCACTTGAGAGGCTGAGACAGGAGGATCATTGCAAGTTCAAGACCAGCCTGGGCTACAAAGCAAGCTCAAGGCCAACGTGAATTACATAGTCAGACCCTATGTCAAAAAGATAAAAAAAAATAGTCCCCAGATACTCAGAAGTTAGAACTATATCCAAAGCCACAAAAAGTGATAGCAGGACTGCTTGATTCTGAAGTTCCTTCCCATGAACTGGCTGCTACTGCTGGACCGCCTCCTCTTTATCAAGCGTTTCCAGCCCCCTAGATCCTTCCTGGGCTCTTAGGAGACAATATTATCTGAGGAGGGCATATGGTGATGTAGGGGACAGATGCCCACCTTTGTTGTGAACAGCCTGCCTCCAGAGTAGGCGGGAGATGTCAGTTGTCCAGGCCTGCTTGGTGTCCAAGCTGGAGGCCTGTAGCACAAAGGTATCCCTGGCCTTGCGCCGGCGGAACCAGATCTCAAAGCGTAGTTTGCTATCCCCACAGCACTCAGTCAGGCCAACGTCTGCCATCTGTGAGGCCAGAAGACAGGGCTGATGAGACATAGGCAGGAGCCAGTGGAGAAGGGACAATGCCAGATGCACCTACCTTGAAGGAGCGCTTGTAGGTAAATGTGTCAACACCTGTGGACCTATGCCGAGGCTTGCTGAAGAGCAATAGCTCCTCAAAGAGGAAAACCCGGCGCAGGGACTTGTGGCGCCCAGTACGCACCATGAACTCATCCTGTCGCACCAGCTGCCCTTGCTCCTTGAGGTTAACCTGCAAAGCTGGGATCTTATGAGTGCCTGGCCCTCCTCTCTTCTTCCACACCAACAGAACCTACCCACCATGACCTGGGTGACTCACATCACAGCCTTGGATGGCATCCATGGCAAGCAGATCATTGCCATGTCTCAACTGGAAGTGTACAAGGCTCTGAGCTGCCTGCAAAGCATTCAGTTCTTGCACAGGGCCCCCACAGGCCCGTGCCAGCTCCTGCAGCAGCAATGCATACTTGCTCATGCGCTGGATGGGCTTTAGCAAGTAGGAGGCCAAGTCCAATTGGTCTCCTAGTGCTTGCTGCTTGTCCTGTCAGGAGCAGGAGAGACCACTGAGTGGTCTTAGGGTAGTCTACACATCCCCCTACTTCCCCTGCAGTTTTGGGTTTTCATACCTTGAAGAAGGCATGACCATAACTGGTCATCAAGGCATCAGAACGAGGTTTATTCTTGCTGTAGAGTGCATACATCCCAAACTGCACCTTCTGCAAGGACATATAGCTCAACCAAGATGTAAGGGACCCAGCTGTCCCCTCCCCAGCCCAACTATTCCCTTAGCTTGAGACGACCAAAATGCCAAAAGGTAGCTCTTAGGGCACTCTGCCCAGATCCTGCTTTGAATGAGGGAGACTGGCAAGAATTGACACTGTGCCAGAGGAGGTGTGCCCAGAGAGGAAGTCCTGCTCCCTTAGACTGGGCCTCTGCCTTGAGCTCTGCCCCTCCCATGCCTCTGAAAGCATATCTCTGGTCTCAGCTCCCTCAGACTCTTGCTTACTCACCACTCTCAGCCATGCTCACCTTGATTGCCAGGTTTCTTTCCTACCACAGGCTCTGTACTTAATTCTTTCCTGGAGTGGAGCTCTCCTACTCTGATTCCTCCCAGTTCAAACATTTGCTGCTTGGGAACCATCTCTCATTACCTTAAAGTGGGAACTCCACATGACCTATAACTCACAAGCACCTGTCCTCATTATTTAACTCCTAGCCCCAACTATAATCTCAAATTATCTTTTACTCTTGTAAGTCTCCTCTACTGAACTAAAAACATCCTGAGATGCAGTGACCTTGTGGGCTCATAGCTGTACCTATCACAGGGCCTGTCTAGTACCAAGCATGTACCCAAAAGCTTTTTGGGGAGTGTGGACAAGTCAGCTGGGACTACGTGATCAGTGAGGCTTACGTGGCGCAGGAAGGCATAGGCTACTCGAGGTGGGTGTCGGGTGCAAGCCTCCAGTTCACGCAAGAAGAAATGGCAGTGGAAGTCTCGCAGCTTTTCCAGGTTGCCAAAGAGGTGGGCACGCTGGCCTCGGAGACCTTGGGGTACCTCAGGGCGATCCAGCTCAGGGAAATAGTTCTCTATGGTATAGTCAAGGGCCCGGACATATTCTCGCTCTGTGGCCACCATCTCTGCCAGCACCAGCTGTAGCCTACCAGGTAGGTGGAGTCAGGACCCAAGTCATCTACCATCCCCTGTCTTCCCTGCTCTGCCCATTACCCATACCTGTTGGTACTTCTGAAGTCAGAGGTGCCTGGTGGAGGCGTGGTAACTGGGAATAACCTACGCTGGGAACCTTCTCCAGCCTCTAGTCCACGGCAGGCAGCAATGGTGGTGGCACGGTGGCAGTGGTTGACACGTTCACTGAGACTCTGCCCCAGATTTTGATCAAAGCTATAAGACTTCCTCAGGGGAGAGGTGGCAGGTGCTTTAGGGACCCTGTTGATGCACAGGGTTGCTGTGCTGCCTGGCTGTGCTGGCTTTAATGCAGCCTCTAGCTTCTGGTCCAGGGCCAGCCAGGTGTCCTGACATTGTGCCCAGGCCAAGCGACATTCCTGGCGAATGCCCTCTGAGCCCAGACCTGTGGCTAAAGCCCACATTTTTCGGAAGTGAGCAGGAGGTAAGTCGGGGTGTCTGGTCCAATGCAGCTGCAGCTGTTGCAGCACAACCCGTGGATGCTCCTGCTCCAGCTCTGCCAGGACTCGCTGCCCCGCCTCAGCCCATGTTGAAGCCTGCAACATGGAGGCCAGGTAGGCATGAGAGGGGAACCCCAGCAAGTCCAACCCACCTTCTACTCTATTAGTCTCCTAGATCCCCAGGAGGCTGGTTCTAGGCCACGTTCTCTGAAGCTGGATTTTGGAGTCAGACTAAAGATAAGGGAAGAGAAGAGGCAGGACACACAGGAAGATATGGCTGGCGAGATAGCTCAGTGGTCTAAAGTGCCTGCTTAGACAAGCTTAGGCAACTGCAGGGACCATGGTTTGATTCCTGGAGCCACATGCTGTGCCAGCCCCACCCCCAGGGCAGGCTGAACAGGCCACAACATAAATAAAGTAAGGTCTTTTTTTTTTTTTTTTTTTTAAGGAAGATATGAGGCTTCTGTGGAATTATAGCAGTCACTGTTTTGGCTCCATAACCATAAAGCCAGGGACAGGACTCCTTACCCACCTGCTTGAAAAACTGAAACAGCTTTTCAGCATTTGTGAGACGCTGGCGCTGCTGGGCCAAAGCCCTGGAGAATTCTGTCAGCTGAGTCCGCAGGGCCAGAAACCATGCCCCAGGAGTACCTAGGTCACCTGCCTCCCAGCCAGCCAGTGGCTGCAGAAACTTCTCTCCTTGCTTGATCTGTTCCTGCAGAGATTAAACTTAGCTAGACCAGGCCTGGTGCTTGAGGCTCAAACTCAGATCTTTTCCACTTATATCTATTATGTCATCAAGTTTCTCACAGGGCGCTTCTACCACCTAACCCAGCCTCTACTCCCCCTCTTATGTTCCTTGCAGAAACATTCGGTTTTTTCTCTCCTGGATTGATTCCTCCCCAATCTCCTGATTTTCCTTATCCTTCCCAGTGGTTCCTCCTCCCATTCCCCTACCAGAAGACCAGGGCCCTCTTTCCCCCAGGTGACCTTGTATGAGGAACATCTCGCCCAACCAAACATCATCCACATGTTCACAGCCACCTAGTGCCCTCTCCAACCAGATTCCTTCTCTGAGTTCCAAACCCATGGGCCCTGTTCTCCCTGTCATCTAGAAGCACACCTAAAAATCCAGGCATAATGGTGAATGCCTGTAATCTCTGCAATCAGGATGAAGCAAGAGAATCATTGCAAGTTTAAAACCAGCCTAGGTTACAAAGTGAACTCAAGCCCAGTTTGAACTGCATGGTGAGACCCTGTCTCAAAGAGAGAACAACAGCAACAAAAAAGCATATCTACAACTGACCTTGTGAAAGACCCTGCCCATCAAGTCCTCAGCCTCTGAGGCCTCTCAGGGAACAGCACCCATTCATTCTTACAGTTGTCCTCTCCATACACTACCATATGGATGCACTGTCAAGTCCTACAAACCTTCACATCTGCCTCCCCTGTCCCTTTCCTGGCCAAAGAAAGCACAACAGTCAACTCTCCTCACATCCTACATCCAAAGATTTAACTAATTTCACGTTGAAAATATTTGGGGAAGAGCTAGCCAGATAGCTTAGTGGATTAGTGTCTGCCCCTAGTCCTCTTCTGAAAGAGTGACCCTAACTTAAGTTTTTAGCTCTCAGCTTGAAAATCACCCAAAAGAAGCTTGCCTGACACCTCTGCTGGATCAATTCTTCACACTGACTCTGCCTGACAGTAAATTTTAAGGCAGCAAGGTACTAATCTGCCTTCACTCTCCTGGGTCATAGTCCCTGCCAAAATGCCCCAATAACTTTTTTTTTTTTGTCTTTTTGAGACAGGGTCTCAGTATGCAGTTCAGGCTGGCCTTGAGCTCACTTTTGTAGCCCAGGCTGGTCTCGAATTCACACCAATCCTCCTGCCTCAGCCTCCCGAGTGCTGGGATTACAGGCGTGCGCCACCATGCCCGGCCTCAATAACTTTAGAGTGAACAACTGAGTAAACTTACCTGAGCAGTCTGGTCTAACTCCCGAAAAGGGCCTTGGGCCTGGAGTAGCATGGCCAGAGAGGGCTCCCCTGGCTCCTCTAGGGCTGGCCAGCCCACCTGCTGCAGCCACACTTCAATCTGATGGACACAATTGGGAAAAGGTGAGGAAGGCTTCTGTGGGTTTGGATCACATTTGAGGTCAAGGCCAGGGTCCACTCTGAGTAAGTAATTCCCGGGCCAGTGAGATGTCTCAGTGGTCTAAAGCGCCTGTGGAGGAAACTTAAGGCAAGCACTGTGACCACTCCTCAATCAATCCCTGGCACCACATGTTGTGCATCCCCACCCCAGGGCAGGCTGAGCCAGCCATAACACAAACAAATAAATGAGATTTAAGAGAAATTTTTAAAAAATGAATAAGTAATTCCCACCTGGTGAAGGCTTCCCTCTTGGGCCTCCAGTGCCTGAAGCAGTTCTAGTGCTTTTACTCGCTGGTTGCTCTGTTGTGTCAGCTGATGCAACAGTCCATCCACATGGCCATACAGCTCATCAGCTTTGTCCACTGCTAGCCTGATGCAGGTTACATAGTCTTAACCTTGGTCCACTCTAATGTGTCCTCAATCCATAATCTTGGCTGGTTCTGAACCAGCCAGTTGAGTCCTTGGTACACAGTGGGCTGAGCTGGGCGGGGAAGATCTGGGAATTGGGCTTGTACCTACCTATAGTCTGGGCTCAGGGTAACCTCTGAGACCTGCTTTAGCCACACCATCTCCAAGCCACCCTGACATTGTATCCATGCCAGCTGTGGTGAGTCTAGCACCTGCTGCATCAGGATCTGTACCTGCTGTAGCAGCTGGCCAACTTCCTATGATTGAGGGCAAAAGAGAGTGGTGGACATGAGAGAGAGTCAGGGAGAATTCATGGAGGCGCTGGAAAGGGACACTCACCCCAGACTCTCTAGGCTGAGGTATAACTTTCACACCCTTGATGGCCTCCTGCAGCAAGGCACAAACCACCTGGCAGTTCTGCTGTAACACTTCCAGGCGCTGTAAACAGGGATAGTATAACCAGAGTGGTGCTGGTCACAGGTCTCCTAGGTTCCATGTCCCTGCAGCTAGCTTTTCCCTGCTCAAGCCAACCCAGGAGAGGCTCCACTCAAGCCCAAGCTGCCTGTACAACCTCCCCCCAGGTCTCACTGGGTGTACTGACCATCCGGAATTCCAGCCAGGCCTGGTGGCAGTAAGGTAGGCATCCGCCTAGTGAAGTGGGCAATCCTGCAGTGGGGATGTGGTTCACCAAACTCTGATGAGAGGGCAGGTGCTGAAGCTACAAGTAAAGAAGGTGTTGTGACCCAGGCCTGGATAGAGAAGGACTCACCTCCACCCCTAACCAACTTGGCACAGTACCTGCAGCCCTGAAGGCACCGTATCTGGCATCTTTCCCACCAGCAGCACCTGGTGCACAGATCCTGGGGCTTCTTCCTGCAAGGAATCAGAGCTCAGTTCTGCCTTTAACTCTGCACAAAAGGAGCAGAGGGGAGCTATGATCCTGTACTCACTTGTAGTTGGCTGAGCCCCCATAAGAGCGAAGACTTTGGGGAACAAATGCGGGCATCAACTAATATGGTCAGTCCTAGGGCCTGTATTTCGGGCCTAAAAGGGGTACACTTCAGATTGGTAATATTTCCAGGTCCTGACGTCTGGCTCAGCCTCACTCCCCAAACTCCCCCCCACCAATACCTGGTGATGCTTCGAAGGTAGAGCAGGAGGCAGATGAGTTCATGGCTGCTACACTTGGGGTGAAGCCAGGCTGGGTTGTGAGCACACAGAAGCAGCACTGCTCGGCCTTCTGCATCACGAGTCCCTGTGAAAAAGAGGCAAGTGAACACCTGCTCATTTAAGCTACCCCATCTCCACAGCTTTTGCCCTCCCAACTACCTGGCAAAGAGGCCATGCCACTGGCCAGCAGCTCCCAGGGAAGGTCTTGGGCTAGGAAGCAGTCAGCAGGCTTCGGTAGACTAGATCCACTGGAGTCTTGGGAAGGGAAAGGACTGGGGGTCTGTACTACCCAGAGAACCCTTCATGGACCAAACATTCAACTGACTAAAGCCAGAGACCTCCCCATGTTGCAATAGCCACCTTCAGTATTCCCATTCCCTTCCCTAGACCAGCTTCCCTTACCTGCCTCCAGCAGCTTTGGTGATGTTTCTGATAAAGGGTTTCCAACATCCACAAGGTTGTCCAAAGCCCCAGGGCCCAAGCCAGCTGGCAATGTCTCACCTAGACCAGGATTTCCTACCAAGTCTCCCCCAGGGGTGAAGTGGGAGGTCAGGGGGCACAGGAATCGGTGTACTCCAGAGGGGTGTGGCTTCTCTGGCTGGACTGAAGAGACACCTGAAATGCTCCTCTGGTTCTCCCTTGACCCATATGCAGCCCTCTGTTGAGGAGATACCTGCAGTTCCCTGGACAAGGGGCTGCTTTGTAATCTTGGAGAACTGGAATCCTTAACCTGCACTTGGGAAGCTGGATCCTCTTCGCAGGCATCCCGGAAACTGCATACAGCAAACCTCCAGTCGGTGGCATGGCTCTGAGAGCCTGGGGACTCATCCCTAACCTCCTGGGGCCCTTCCATCACTCCCTGCTAAGGGGCATCTGCCTCTGACACGTGGGCGAGTGACTGGGCTTTGGTGAGACGGGAGGCCGCAGTTCACCCAAGAACCAGACTGAAGACGTTTGTTTGGACACGACTCGGAGGACAACACCAAGCTGGGCGCCAAGCCACAGGAAGCACTGAAGGTACCGCCGTTCAGCCCTAGAAAGGGGTAGGAACGTCAAGGGTCTCCTTTCTGTCCAGGTCCTCCCCGCGCTCCCATGAGCCTTTGCCCGAGCGTCCCACCCTTCTTGGGCCCCCGCCTTGCTAAATTTCTCATGACTGCCCTCAGGGCTGCCTCATGCCCGCGCTCACGCAGGGACGGCCAGTTCCTGGCCTCGGGGCGGGCGGGCGCGCCTTCCTCGCCCTCGGCTCGCCCTCGGCTGCCCTCACGCAAGCCCTGGAAATGACTGAGCCCCGACGGCGGCTGCGGGGGGGACCGCCCGGCGTCTGAGGGCGCCACCTCCTGGCTGCAGAAGGGAGGGGAGGGTCACCCTGTACGTAGCGCCGCGTCGCCCCCTGTGGCCGGAGGACGAAGTCACAGCACGGGTCCTGAAGACCGACGGCCGGGCAGCCCGCAGAGTCCGGGTTGGCCTCCTCCCACGGGCCCGGCAGCTCCCCACTCCCAGCGCCCGCGCACCTGGCTCCCCCCACACGCGCCGGCGCCTCGGTCGGTGCGCGCGGTCGAGGCTGCGCCGAACGGCTGTTCCTGGGGGCAGGGCGCCGGAAGTGGTGCCGCGAGGGTGAGTGAGCGGGAAGTCAACTGATGGGGCATAGGGGGCTTGGAGGGTCGGTGGGGACCTAGCGGAGTGGGAGTCTCAGCCTAGCTCCCTCAGCAAGAGGATTTCTTGTTCCTCACAGTCCCTAAAGAAGGTGAGTGCGGACCCAGGCTTCCGAGAAACCCCTAGAAAGAGACTCCCTAAACCCAGAGCCGCTGCTGGCAGCTTGTATGGAGTATTGGCATGAAGACTGAGAGTGAGGGGCCCCACCACTGCTGCCCTCATCAGGGTCGCCAAGCTCTATATGCGTGATCTAGAGCCGGGCTGCACAGGGTGTGGCTGTACAGCAGTGGAGCTTCTGCCTGGTATGCACAAGGTCCCAGGGGTTGATTCCCAGCATAGCAAAACAGACTTTGTCATTCGCAATCTAGACATTGATCCTGTGATCCCACGACAGTATGGGATGCCGTGATGAAATAAAAGCTGCTGCTGTGCTGAAGCTGAAGGAGTAGTGAGCCTTCTGACCCTTCACTCCCTTGAGTTCCCTGGCATCTTTCCCGCCTAGCAAAGCACCTAAGGAAGATAATGCTAAGGTTGGGGTTCTGGACAGCTGAGAGACTAGGTCCAGCCTGACTCCACCACTCACCTGCTACAAGACCTCCAGAAAGTCCTCTTCTCTTTGTACCTCTCCTTTCTCACCTGTAAAACAAGAAACTCATTCTTTTCTTTGAGAATGCCAGGAGGACTAAGGAAGACCCCATTTGTCAAGTGTTTGCTCATTACTAGTAGCCCTGAGCAAGGTTCATGCTTTTCCCTTCCCCTTTATTTTCACCCTCAGTGAGAAGATACTGAACTGATGAAAATCAGTTGGATAACTGTGAGATCACTTCCAGATCTGGGATTTGGGGTCTCTTTGGGATATGTGGACCTGCCCTGATACTCCTCAGAATTTGTGTGGAGATTATAGGAAGGGTGGCAGTATTTAAAAAAAAAAAAAAAGCCCCACACTATGTCTAGCCCCTGGCAGAATGCCCAGGCCCTTGATCCCTGGGGTGGGAGTAATTGCCTTCCCTGGCTCTGAGGCAAGTGCCTCCTTCATTAACCTGGATATCAACAGGTACAGTGGAAAAAACAGCGATCCCACCCACTCATTCAAGCATCCAGAGTGCAAACTCCCAAGCAGATAACAGAACAAACAAGGAATAGCTGGCCTTGGCATTGTCGTGCTGTAGCCCTAGCCCTCAGCCATACCTCCTTTCTCTCCATGCTCTAGTCTAAGCGTCAGATCCAACCTTGGTGCCCTCCCTGCTCTCTCTCAGGGCTGCCTCTGCTGACTCACTGCCTCCTATTCCCTCCTAACCCCTCTCTTGCCCACTTCCACTCACCAACCCCCCAGGAGCCCTAATAGCTGGGGTGGGGAGACCCTGCTGGCAAGCACACATAACCTCCTGGTGCCAGAGGCAAAGAAGAAGCTCAAGCCACAGGTCCTAGCTAACCTTGGCTCAGCAGGCAGTCAGAGGAGGTACAGACATGCTGAGAGGGAGGCAAAGCTGGCCCCTGGTTTCTCACCCCACATAGAATGTGCATTGTAAGCAAACTGCATGTATTTTCTCCACTTCTGTACTTTATTATTGGGCCTAGCACAGATGTTTAGAGGTGCCTGAAACTAGTCACACACCACTCCCCCCGCCTGTAAGTGACATGGAAACCGGAGTCATAGGTAGATAACAGGTTCAGAGGCTTAGCCTAAAAGGCTGACAGAAGAGGCAGAGAACTGTAGGATGCATAGCCTCCAGATGGCAAAGGAATAAACTGAAGCAAGGACAGACTGAGGCCTACTGGGGAACATTGAGGGGGCAGGGTCTGGAGCCAGTCTGGGACAGCTGACCACAGCAGGCTCTGAGGGCTGAGCTTGCAGGACTCAGCAGTGACTCATGGAGCCCATCTCTGTGGCTGTGCTGGCAGCAGAATCTCCTCAGAGCAGCCTTTTCCACTGAGATCATAAGATGTAGATGGGCCACCCTCTCCTCCCCTTTATCCAACTCTCATTCCTTGTCAATAGGAGTCAGTCAAAAATAAAATGTGAGCTCTGGACATCCATCAGAGGGCTTAGTGATAACAGACCCATAGTCATTTCCCTCACTCTACCCCAAACCTAACATACCGTTTAGTACTGCCCAAACAATGTAGGCAACAGATAGCTCAAACCTAAACCTTTCTCACCTTTGGCCTTAGTATGATATTCATAGCCATCCAGAAGAATCACAGCCTTTCTGCCTGGCTCCCACACTGGCCTGGGAAACAAATCTGATTATAAGACTTGGGTCCTAGCTGGGCATGGTGGGGTGCACACCTGTAATCCCAGCGCTTGGGTGGCTGAGGCAAGAGGATCAGTGCGAGTTCGAGACCAGCCTGGGCTACAAAAGTGAGCTCAAAGCCAGCCTGAACTGTATAGTGAGACCCTGTCTCAAAAAAAGACTTGAGTCCCCTACCTGGAAGATTCTCACCCACTTTGATCAAAATCCCTCTTCCTTCAAGAACTGGATGTAACATTTCTTTCTCTTGGAAGCCCTTCCCAGTCGTCCCAGTTGGGGAATACCAACCACCCACATCCTTTCAGTTCAGACAGCATTGAAGGCCACTACTGCCATCTTGTCCAGTGAGGTGGTTTAACTGTGAGCTTCTGCCTAGCAGACAACTGCCTGCCTCCCAAGCCATCCACCCACTGCTGTGCCTGCCAGCTTTCTGGGCCTCCATAGACCTGTTGAGGCAACCTTTGAAGCAGGCCTAGGAATCTACATGCTTGATAAGCTCCCCAGTGGTCCTGACATTAAAAATCTGGGAACAGCTGCCCATTTCCCCAGCACCAGCCTATTCATATCCGCAGGGCTGCTGGAGTAACTTCCCCAAAGGCCTTTCATGTCTAGCCTTTTTTTTTTCTATTACCTTCCACCTGGGTTTCCATACAGCTCCCATGTGAAGCCCTGCCCCACAGTTCTCCTGGAAGCCTACCCATACTTCCTCAAGGCTCCAGAGCACTTTTCCATCAGTGTCTTACAGTATAAAATAGATCATGGCAAATATTTATGATCCCTTCCCCATGGGTCAGGCCTGGACCATATTCCTCCCTGACTTATTTTTTCTTTCCCTCATGTCCCTCTTTCAGTACTACTGGGAACTGAATCCAGGGCATTTGCCCTGATTTATATTCCCTCACGCTTCCCTCCTTTTCCTTGAGACAAAATCCAAGTTGCCCAGTTTCAGTTCAAACTTCCCATCCTCCTGCCTCAGGCTCCCAGAGTGCTGGGATTACAGGTGTGTTTTCATGCCCAGCTTCCCATCTGCTTCATCCCTTAACTGTGGCAGCAATCTTATGAACTAAATATGATTGCTATCCCATTTTAGAGATAAGGAAACTGAGGCTCAAAGAGATTATGTAACATGTTCAAGATGATATAGCTGGTGAGTGCCAGCTGGGACTGATTGCAAACTGACTGTTAACTACCTGGCTTTATCACTGCTAGCTGTAATTGACTTGAAAACAGTCACTGTTCATTCTGTTTGCATTTTCCCTGTGTATATCATAGAAAAGTAGATGTTAGTTACCAAGTTTGCAATCTTCAAAATGTATCAAGTCCTCTGATTCAGACACAGAGAGTGGACAGACTGGTTATTTCCTAGCACTGGGAAAGACAGAGGTGAGGACTGACTTCTTTGGAATACAGGACTTCTTTGGGGAGTTACAAAAATGTTCTATAGGTTATGGTAAGGATTGCATACTCTGTGAACATAATAAAAACTTTGAAGTACATATGATTTTTGTTGTTTTAAAATAGGGATAGCTCCGTGGCACAAGTGCCAGCCTGGCAAGTGCAAGGTCATGAGTTCAAACCCCAGCCCTGAAAAAAAAAAAAAAAGTAAAATAAAATAGGGTCTCTGGACAAATAGCTCAGTAGATTAAAGTGCCTGCAAGCAGGCGCAGGGGCTGGGGATTAAAAGTGCTGGCCCCACCCCTGGGGGCATGCTGAGAAGGCAATTGTGACTGGGCATGGTGGCACACACCAGTAATCCCAGCTCTTGGGAGGCTATAAACAGGTGGATCACTGAGTCTGATCTAGTAGTGAGACCCTGAACACTCTGTAGACCCTTCCCTAAAATATAAATATAAAATAGGGTATCATTACATAGTGCAGGCTGGCCTTGAATTGACAGTCCTCCTGCCTCAGCTTCCCAAGTGCTGCAATAGTAGATGTGAGCCACCATATCTAGTGTACTGTGTACATTTTAAATGGGTGAATTTTAATGGTATGTGCATTTTACTTAGTACAGATACCTTTTACAAGCATGGAATTAGATTTGGGGACTTCTGTTACCTTGAGATTTCTGGACCCTACATAATTTGTATCATAAACACTCAAGAGTAGTCAACTTCCAGGGGCTAGGGAGATAGTTCAGAGGAGTAAGTTTATTTGCCTAGCAAGCCCAAAGTCCCGAGTTTGATCCCTGGTGCTACCAAAAAAAAAAAAAAAAAGGTAATCAACTCTCTATGTACAGCAGGGTACTTGTGTTCATTTGTCCCACACCTGGCTCCAGGTTTTTCAGGAGTGCTTTTGTTGCTCTAGTGGCTGCATCTTCAGGAAGCTTGGCCCCTAACCTCTGGGGTCTCTTTCTGTGCTAGCCTTTCCTGTTATATAGATTCTCAGTTCTATATACCTAATCCATTTGGTGTTGTCACTTTAGTCCTCCTAGAGGAGGTATGAGGACTGGAGACTAACAGCTCTGCCCAGGGTCTTCCCTCCCTTCTCTATCCCAGAAGCCCTGGAGTAGGCATCTAGATCCTGTTCCCCATATCCCTAGAATTCTCAAGACACGTAGACAAAACACTTATTTCTATCTGAGATGTTTAATTTATCTTAGGCTCAAAGTACAAAAGTATACAACACAGGAGCTAACCCCAGGAAAACCACCAGCTGCCACTCACCCACACAGACACTGCCATCAGGTATCCCAGACCCCAGAGCAGTGGAGCAGTGGCTTTAGGATTCCTGCATTCCTCTGCCTGTGGAAATGTTGAGGTGGTGGCATGGGAACCCAAAGAGTACTGCATCCCATCTTAGTAGACCCCTATCTAAGGATGAGAAAGTTCAGGACTTACGCCCAAAAGCAGCAAATCCCCAGAAGGACACTGGCTAAGAAGCAGCCCTGAACTGAAGCCTGGCCTGGACCCCTGGCCCCAAAAAAGGAAGAACTATTTCCCCAATTCCTGGCAGCATAGGAAAGGGGCTAAAGTAAGAAGAGATTTCCACTACTCTACAAGTAATTCATTATGGGTAGCTGACCCAGCAGGTTGACACCTGCTGGCTCCCATTGCAGCCTCTCTGAGGACTAGCACCCGCCACCCTCACTGAAATTCATTGCCAGGTCATTGTCTCTGACCCCTGACCTGGTGTTGGAGGGGGTAGAGGGCGGGGAAGACCAGCATCCACTAAGGAGTAATATTCTTGCTTGGGATCTGTGGTGAACCCAGGAAGACCCCTTAGGAAGGGACATCAGCTACCGAAATCTTGGCCTCACCCTGAGAACCCTGGACTAGGTCTTGGCCGTTATTGAAATAGGCGAAATGGGTTAGTTAGGAGTAGGGAAGTTATAAGAGTCCCTATGAGGACCAGCCCAGGAGACCCTTCTGACCAGCCCTAAGGAGGCCTCCCAGGCCACTCTGGCTCTGTGTGAGGCTGAATAAGCTGCTTTGCTGACTTCTTCCTGCCCTTCCCCAAGGCCCTGGGCTACTACAGTCTGCCCCCTCTGTTGAAGTGGATACACCAGTGGGAGTTAGCAGTGCCTGGGCTAAGATGGGTATGGTCCTTGTGGCCCATGAGGGGCTGCAACTCCTGTTGCTGGGGGTTATCAGCACTGCTCTCACTTTGAGAGCGACCAGCCTTGGCGAGGCTTGGAGGAAAAGCAAAAGTAGGGTGGGAGTTAGAAGACAGATCAAGAAGGGCCAGAGGCTCATCAACATCCAGTTGTCTGGGAGGCAGGCAGGTCAGAGTGGGGTCCTGGGTGCAGGGAGGGGATGCTAGGCTCTCCAGGGATGAGATGCTCTGATTCCAGCCCATCTGCATGTCCACAGGCACAATCTTGGTGGTTTCTGAAGACACGTACACTGCCAGGTCCCCATGCTCACTTTTCCAAGGTAACTCCTTCTCTGCACAAGTTGGTGAGGGAGGAATTATCCGTGGGCTCGGGCACAGCTCAATGCTTCCTAGGGATGAAGAGTACACATGAGCTCATTATGAATGCAGTGGAATCCTTGAGTATATTAAGCACATTCTCATAAGTAGATTCATTTCATGGTTGCCACATCATATCTGTTTGTGTGATTCTTTGGTGAGTGTCTTGCTGAGAGGAAATACCACAGCAGGCTTTGCTTTTCATGTCTCTCATACTTAGCAGAGGACTGGACATAAAGCTGGTGCTCAAGAGATATCTACTGAAAATGAAAGTAACAGGCCTGGCCATTGAGACTGGGCATGGTAGCACGTGCCTGTAATCCCAGCTCTTGGGAGGCTGTAAACAGGCAAGGGCCAGAGAGATAGCTCAGTAGAATAAGCACTTGCCTGGCAAGCACAAGGTCCTGAGTTCAATCTCTGGTACCACAAAAAAAAAAAAAAAAAAAAAAAAGAACAAAAACACCCCCAAAAAACAGGCGAATCATTACAAGTCGGATCTAGTAATAGTAGTGAGACCTTAGCACCCTGTCAAAAGTAACTATAGCATGAGAAAGCAGGAGCCAGTTAGGAAAATCTTCACTGTCACCCTCACCAGACTTGAGGCACTGGCCTCAGACACTGCATCCTGCCAGGTCTCATCCCAGCCAGCCAGCCAGCACAAGTGAGACAGGCAGTGAGGCAGAGAATGACCTTGAGGCTGCAGGCTAAAGGTCTTGCTGCTGAGCACACTGCCTGAGTATCCACTGCAGTTTTTTGAAGGAACAGAGCCCAGGAGTGTGAACTTTGCAAACCTAACAGTAGGCTGAAGCTATGCCATAGGTAGGATGGCAAGAGGCACTGGGAGCTTAGAATCCCAAAACAGCAGGCAGGTGAATTACCTGAGGTTCTAAAAGGCAAACAGCTCTCCAAAGTCAAGCATAGTCCTTTTATATAGAAGTGCCCAGCATATATCTGTTTACTGATAAAGTCCAGAACAGTCCAGCCAAATCTTTTCTGGTATTTCTATGGTCCTAGAGATGGAATCTGGGGCCTCACGCATGCCAAGGCAAAGCACTCTACTACTCAGTTCCTGTTGGTTAAGTGCCTTATGAAATGTATTGTTGCATGACTAAAACTGAAATTATATCTCTTAAGAGGCCTGCAGTGTTAAAATTTAATACCAACAAAACTAAAACTATCTTAACCCTATCTGACAACTGAAACAAAAGAGTCAAATACCCATTTTTTCCTATATAGACTATATCTAAGGGTAACCAAATAATTGATGAGGGGAGGTTTTTTTACATACATATATAGAATTCCTGCTAATAAATGCAGATGAAAAAACAAGTAGAATACTGGCATTTTGCAATGAATGAAATCTTGGTTCTGGCAATGCGAAGACTGTTTAAAGAAAAGTTAATGAGCTGGGCATGGTGGACCAGGGAGATAGCTCAGTAGAATAAGTGCTTGCCTGGCAAGTGCAAGGTCCTGAGTTTAATCCCCGGTATGACAAAAAAACAAAAAAATTAATGGGAACTTATTAACAACATGTGAACCTAGTGATCAACATTATCCTGATGTGGCCAGTAGGAAACGCACCATCACACCATCAACACTTAGGAGGCATTCTTACTAAAAAAAAAAAAAATCAAAACTGAATGTCAGATGTGGTGGTACATGTAATCACAGCTGTCTGGGAGGCTCAGACAAGAGGATGACAAGTTCAAGCCCAGCTTGGGCAGCTTAGTGACTTAGTGAGACCCTGTCTCAAAAAGAAAAAATAAAGCTAGAGAGATATTCAGGGCAAAGGCCCAGAATTTAATCCCCAGTACAAACAGATACCAAAAGTAAAACAAAACAAACAACCTCTGAAAGGTGATCTAAATTTAAGGAAATGTAGGAAACAGGAAGATACATTAAATGACAGCTTTAGAGATCATATCAGCATAATCCAGATAGGGAAAGACTGCAGGACAAATAGCCTAGTTTCTTCAACAAATGTATTACAAGTAAAAGAAGAAGGGGATATAGATCAGGATTTTCTAGACTTGACACTATTAGCATTTTGAGACAGCTGCTTTGTTGTAGTCTGCCCTGTGCACTGTTGGATGTTTGCAGTATCTTTGGCCTCTGCCCACTCAATGCAAGTGCACCCTCCCCAGTTGTGACAGCCAAAATTTCTCCAGACATTGCCAAATGCTCTCTTGGGGACAAAATTTTTCAACCTTAGGGTTCCAACATTACTCAAATAAAACATGTAGATCTTACCTATGTTTTTATTTGGATCAAACTACTATAAAAAGTTAAAATAACCAGTAAATTCTGAATACTGATTATATATGGTAATGATGGGCTGGGGATATAGCTTAGTGGCATAAACATCTGCCTGGCAAATGCGAGGTCCTGGGTTCAATCCCTTATACAAAACTAAACCAAAACAAAACAACAACAAAAAAAAATGTCATTGTGTGTTTTTAAATCTTTGTCTTTTATGCTAAAGTACTTCTTTCTTTCTTTCTTTCTTTCTTTCTTTCTTTTTTTTTTTTCTTTTGTGGGACCAAGGTTCAAACTCATGACCTTGCAGTTGCCAGGCAGGAACTTGTGCCATGGGATCTCCCCAGCCTCAGTACTTATTTCTTATTTATTTGTTTATTTTGCAGAACCAGGGATTGAACTGTCAAAATTGTGATCCTCTTGTCTCAGCCTCCCAAGTACTGGGATGACAACACATATGCACCAACATGCCTGGTGAAATGTTTAAGAACCCAGTGAAAGCTGGACATGATGGTACATACTTGAATCCCAGCACTTGGGAAACTGAGGCAGGAGGATCACTGCAAGTCTGAAGCAAGCCTGGGCTACATAGTGAGTTGGAGCTGGCCCGGGCAACTTAACAAAATACTATCAGAAAAACCCCAAAAAATGAAAAAACAAATACCCAAAATCCAAACCAATGCTAAAGTCAAAACCAAAACAGATAAGAATACAGTGGTTAAAAAAACAAAATGGAGGGCCTGGCGGGATGGCTCAGAGGTCTAAAGCACCTGCAGGCAGCTGCAAGGACCACGGTTTGATCCCTGGCACCACATGCTGCGCCAGCCCTGCCCTCGGGGCGGGCTGAGCCGGCCATAAAAATAAACAAAAAAGTTCTGAAACAAGAAAATAAATAAAAAAAAAAAAAAAAAAAAATGGAGCCGAATGTGGTAGCGCATGCCTGTAATCCCAGCACTCGGGAGGCTGAGGCAGGAAGATCGGTATGAGTTCGAGACCAGCCTGGGCTACAAAAGTGAGCTTAAGGCCAGCCTGAACTGCATAGTGAAACCCTGTCTCCAAAAGACAAAACAAACAAACAAACAAACAAAAACAGGCTAGGGAGATGGTTCTGTGGCACAGGTGCATGCCTGGCAAGTTCAAGGTCATGAGTTTGAACCTCGATCCCACAAAAAAAAAAAAAAAAAAGGTTTTTTGTTTTTTTTTTGAACTGGGGATTGAACTTGGATCCTTATGCTTGCCAGGTAAGTGCTTATTCTACTGAGCTATCTCCCCAGCCCCCAAAAAGTGATTGTAAGTGAAATAGCTGAAATATGATTAGGTATGAAGGGGCTGGGAAGATAACTCAGTAGAATAAGCACTTGCTTGGCAAGTGCAAGAGCCTGAGTTCAATCCCCAGTTCCGGGGGGTGAAAAAAAAAAGATTAGGTATGAATAGGTAATTATTAAAACTGTTAATAAGAGTATATTTCATTGTTTTTTGTTCTCAGGCAGGATTTCACTATATAGTAAAGGCTGGCCTTGAACTCGCTCACATAGCCCACATTGGCCTTAAACTCATGGTGACTCTCCTGCCTCAGCTTCCTGAGGGTTGGGATTACAGGCACTTAAGGGTGGTTTTGCACCAACTACCAGTGATGACTAGCATTGGGAGAACTGGTCTCCACTTGTAGAAATATATACATTTCTCTCCCAGGTCAGGTCTCCTCACATGGGAACCTACCTAGGGCAGATGTAATGAGCATAGGTCGTAGTAGAGCCTATTAGTTAAGTTCTACTTATCACTTCAGGTTCCTCTGAATTAAAGAGGGGTTTAAGGACAGTAAAAGATTGTGGCCTCTGGAATCAGATGGGTCAGGGTGAAATTCTGGTTCTGCCATGTGATGCCAAATCACAGGTCCCTTAGGGTCTGTTCCCCATCCTGGTAGTTATGAAGGGTAAGCCAGATCATCCGTCAGGATTCCAGTAGAAAGGAGATGCTCACAAAATGCTAGCTGGTGATTAAACTAGTAACTAGAAAGAGGGAACTGTCTGGAGCACAGGGAGGAAACCAGCTTGCTCCAGTAGGGAGGGATGCAGTGAGGAAGCCATTACCTGAGACTTTGCCCTCTTGGAGAACTTCACTGGTGGCCCGAGCTACAAAGATGATTCCCTCATCGTCCTCCTTCTCTGTCTCTGAACTGTTGCTCTCCTCCTCAGACTCCACAGTTAGTATCACAGCAGCTGGACAGGGACAAGAGGTGAGTTGGAATGGCCAGACCAGCAGCTGCCTGTTGGTACCACACAACCCCAAGCCAGCTCCTATCCCTACAGGCAGAGCCTGTGGGAACAGAGGCTCCTACTTTCTCCTCTGGCTCTTTTGGACAAAGGCCTAGGACATAGGGGATTTGAGAAAAAGGGGAGACTGCAGAGCTTGAGGAGGCAACCAGAAGGAGCTAAGTCCTCAGGGAATACCATGATATACATCCCACTATTGACTAACTTGAGGACCTGGAGGGCTAGACGGCCCATTAGCACTCAGCTCACAGGAAACTCTTTAAATTTGTTTTGTTTTTATTTATTTTTTCTTGTTTCAGAACCTTTATTTGTTTATTCACTCATTTTTATGGCTGACTCAGCCTGCCCCGAGGGCAGGGCTGGTGCAGCATGTGGTGCCAGGGATCGAACCGTAGTCCCTGAAGCTGCCCAAGCTTTCCCAAGCAGGCGCTTTAGACCACTGAGCCATCCCGCCGGGCCTTTAAATTTGTTTTGTTTTGCAATACTGGAAACTGAACCCAGAGCCTTCATACTGACCTCCATCCCCATCCCCACCTCCCCCTTTTTAATTGAGTCTCACTAAGTCACTAAGTTGTTCAGGCCGGATTTGAACTTGCAATCCTCCTGCCTCAGCTTCCCACAGTGCTGGGATTACAGGTGTGTGCCACCATGGCCAGCAGTAACTGGCTTTACAGATGTGACATTTGGCACTGGGGTCCCAAAATCCTTAAAAAGCCCAGGCCAACCTCCTTTTCTCTATGATCTTTTCCAAGATCTTGGGGTCTAGTTACCAGTCAGGTGCCTCCTATCACACTGCATAATAAACACTTTAAACATTCCTAATGTTGAAACAAGCATGGTTGCTTAGTCCCTGACGGGAGAGACCCAGCTCAACACTGGTAGACCCAAGAGGACCTCCAGAATTCAGGCCCTATTCTTTCCCTCCCTCTCATCCTCAAGCCCACCCCCACTCCCTGCTTGCCTGTGTCCTGAAAGCCCAGATTTCGAGGAGGTTTCTTGTTTATGGCCTCGACATTGGCCACACCATCCTTCTGAGGACCAAGAAAGAAAACCTGAGCTTTGGGGCTTAGCTTCACACCCACCCATTGTCTGGTAAGGTCAACAGGAGTTTTCCTAACCCAGCTGAGGAAGAATTTGTGTCAGTCTCAGTGCCTCTTCTATCCCACCATCCCTTTGCCTGTCAGCCTGGAACCTACACCCCAGCAGGGATTCTGGCTGTATCATCCTGGGATGGCTGGGAAGAATGGGCTGCTAGAGCTCTTTAATGAAGCATTCTCCTGCCATTTTATCTCTTGTAGTAAGTGACCCTGGTATGCCTTTCCTTACTCTTTTGGGTCCCAGGAGAATCTCAAAGGGAACTCACACTGACATAGCTATCACATCCCTAAGGATGCAACTAGGGGGTTCTGTAGGCTAGCATCCAATACTTAGGAGCTTAAAACTGCATGTTACCAGCTCCATGCCCAAACTGAAGTCCCAAAGAAATGCACACCAGGTCAAGGATCTAGCTTAGTGGTACAGTGCCTGCCTGGCAAGTGAGAGGTCTGGAGTTTAATTCCCAGTACCAAAAAAAAAAAGGACATGCCTTCTTGTGTCCAGCTTTGTGGGGTCGTGGCTTGTTCTTGGTGAAACAAATGTTGTGCTTGGTGGACTTAAAGGACTCCAGCCGCCGCTTCATGTTCTGCTGAAACACCTCCTTGTCCTGCCGCTCCTGTGCATCCTCGGAGATGAAGTGGCGGCTGCAGCTGGCTTTATACTGGCAATGAAAGCCCCACCCTGCTGTGAGGCTGGATGCCTGGGCCTTCCACAGGAACCCCAGGCCATAGCCTCAACACATCACTACCGGTCCTGCCAGCCCAGCTTTTCCAGAGCTAGCCATGGATTAAAGCAAAGAGAAAAAAAGAAAGGAATCCAGCCAGATAACTCTGTGCTTTCACTAAAGAAAACCTTCCCTTTATCTTAGAATTTATTCCACCCAAGCTCTACTTTCCCCATCCTCTGTTGGCCTTTTACCAGTTCTCTGATTTAAGTAATGGGGGTGGGGGTGGGATAGCAGACTCCATTTCATCCTGTGGTTACTAGGAGACCATGGGAACCATTTCACCTTTTATCTCCAAGTAAGTGTGGTCCACACCACCAGCCCACCTATCTGTCCCCTTCCAGCCACAGAGAATCCTCTCTTGGGCTGGCCTTTCCTTCTAGCCATTTCTGAAACCACCACAATAGCATCTATGAATCTGCTCTGGACTTGACATCTGCAACCCTCTTGATCAAACAATGATGTGTGTACTCCAAAGCTACCCTCTACGTCTGATCTTAACTCTGTCTTATAAAGATTAAGCCCACTATGTACTGACTCAGCATACCTCTGTGCCTGCTCTTGGCAACTAAGCAGTCTTTTCATTACGCAATGGTAGATAATCCTCCAAAATACAGCCAAGAGTATATCAGATCACCTGTACCTTACGTCCTCAGCCTGGCTTCTTTTGTACCCCTTGTATTTTTGCTTTCTTGGACTGGCTTTTAAGAGCGTTCCACAACCTTCTCATCTGTGTTCCTCTACCTGTGTACACAGAGGTGCCTCTCTCTCCTGGGGACAAAGTTCTGGACTCAGTTCTGGCCATGGCTTATTTTTCTGCCTCTGCCTCCTTGAAGAATGCCTTGCTCAGCCGGGCGTGGTGGCTCACGCCTGTAATCCCAACACTTGGGAGGCTGAGGCAGGAGGATTGGTGCGAGTTTGAGACCAGCCTGGGCTACAAAAGTGAGCTCAAGGCCAGCCTCAACTGCATAGCAAGACCCTGTCTCAAAAAGACAAAAAAAAAAAAAAAAAAAAAGAATGCCTTGCTTTCATGCCATTGCCCCTTTTTGTTGCCACTAGTTGATTCTGATACTTTCCTTCATTCTCAGTTTTTCCTTAAATACCAGAAATGTGATCCAGGATGAACAAGTCCACAGCTGTTTTCTCTCTGGTCACCAGTCCTATGGCCTCTGCCTAAACACCAACATAGCCTTTATGCAGCCTCCAGGCCTAAAACATATTCAAATGCTTCATGAAGGATTCCTTCTCTCCTTTGTTAATTCTCTTCCATGGATTCTTGTGTATTATCCTTGGACCTCCTCTCTCCCTAGACAATTTATCATGGCTTCAACTATCTCAAGGTCATGATCTGTGGTTCCTAAATAGCACCATAAGACTAGCTGCATTTGAATCACCTGGGAGACTTATTGAGAACAGATTCTTAGTCCCAATTCATACTGCAGAATCCAATTCTCTAGGCGGTAAAGCTAAGAATAGTCAGCAAGCTTCCCAAAAGATCCTATTGTAGCCAGATGAGGACACCTTTGATGCAGACTGCTTCCAAATTATTCTCACCAGCTCTCATCTCTGTCTTAATCTCATCTTTCTAACTGCATACTAGATGCCTCTGTCTTGCTAATGATATTTCTGGCAAGATCATGAGGAATGATGGATTGTCTCATGGTATAACTAAGCAGATTCAGAACTGGTTGAGTAACCATACCCCAAAAATGCTTGATCCATGTCAGTCTGGAGGAAAGTCTTTAGTAGCATGCCACAGGGCTCTGTCCTCAGCTCTATCCTGTTCAACATTTTTATGTTGATTTAGATGGATACAAGGTTAACAGGCTTAGCAAATTTTCAGATGATATGAATCTGAGAAGTAGACATTGGTGGCAGATATGATATCCAAACGATGGAATGATGGGCTAAATTAAATAAGATGACATTTAACAGTATAAGCACAAATTTACTCCAGTTCTTTTTAAATTGACTACACAAGAACTGAATGGACTGAATTAGCTGACCAATCTTACACACACACACACATGCACATACGCACATGCATGCACACACACCCCAATTATGCTACAACCCCTGATGTAACACAGTAAGAAATACACAGCATACCAACTGAATATTCCTGAATCTGGTATGTTCTCTAAATTTAACAACCAGGAAATATGGGGGGGTGAAGGAACACGTTAACACTGCAATATAAATCAGCAAAGTCAAGAAAATGGGAGAGATTTTTAAGATAAAATATATAATTTCTCCAATAAATGGCAAGGAAAAAATAGAAAGAAGGAACTATTACATTTTTTTCTTTTAATGAAAAGATATGTTTCTGAAATATAAAATGTGGACTTTATTTGAATCCTGACTTGAACAAACCAGCAGGGAAAGGTACTCATTAAACACTGGCTGAATGATATAAAAAGGAATCACTATTACTTTTTGTGTTGATAGTGCTGATTCTGCTTTTTTAAAGAGTTTGTGGAGCTAGGCATAGTGACATATGCCTGTAATTCCCAGCTCTTAGAAGCTAAGACAGGAAGATCCCAAGTGCTAGGCCAGCCTAGGCAACTTAGATGATCCTATCTCAAAATAAATATGGCTGGGGGATATAGCCCAGTGTGGAGGCTCTGTGTTTAATTCCTATTATCAAAAGGGAATTCCTGGCACCTAAAGATATATACTAAAATATTTAGGGATGATGTGATATAATGCCTGGAGCTTGCTTTAAGATAAATATGGTCACAATGTGGTAGAGCTATAGAATAAAACAACATTAATCATGTATTGATAATTAGCAGAGGTGGATGATAGATAAATGAGAGTTCTTTCATTCTGTCTACTGAAATTTGGATAAGAAAAAAAGTTAAAAGAGTAAGATCCCTACAGGTTAGACAAGACAGTCATTAACTAAGGAAGGAAGAGGGGCCTTGGCAGATTGTGGGGAAATACGGACCCCAAAGCTGGGTGGGGTAGCAATTCTGTAATCCAGAATTCTAGAGCCTGAGCCAGGCCTAAATATATGGCGAGACCCTGCCTACTTTCCCCCTTCCCCAAAAGGGCCCCTAGTGTGTAGACCTGGGCTACAGGCACAGTTCTAGAACTACAAGATGGAGCCCTCTAGTTGGCCTTAGCCAACCTCAGATAGAACAGCACCATCCATTCTGAGCCTTCTTTCTCAGAGATGCTGGCCTGAGGGCAGGAGGGCTAATTTTAAGCCTTTGAAGGTTATTCTAAGAAGCTTCTAAGAGTCAAATCAGGACCAATGGATTCAAAATTAAAGGAAGTCAATCCTGTGTGAACATTTTTTACATGGGGTCTCATTATGTAGTTCAGGCTGGCCTTGAGCTCACTATTGTAGCCCAAACTTCAATGATCCACCTACCTAGGCCTCCCAGTGCTGGGATTACAAGCATAGGCTTCCAGACCTAGCTGGTCTCAACATTCTAAACCTGTTAAAACTGCCAGGAATGGTTAATAGCAGGCTTCTTTCCAAGAGATCCAAGATAATGGCTTGCTGCCCCCTTGTGGGGATGCAATAGATTCCCTCCTAGATGGGCTGGGCCTTTCCAGACCCAAAGCTTTAGGATCTGCATGGCACTAATTCAGGTTACCTAAAACAGATGGTTGTCCACTCCCCTTGCTAATCTGGCCCTCTGTCATCTCTTCCTTTCCCTTCAGGGCCAACACCCACCTCAATCCCATCCTATGTGCTCCTTTTCCTCACCCAGCTCTAATATGCAGCACTGCCTTCCAGCTCTCGACTCACACCCTTCTATATGAGCTGCTCTCTGCTACCACAGAAGGCCAACTCTTCCTCAACAAAACAAAGATCTCTTACTGCTCACAGGATGAAAACCTGCACTCTTCAGCCAGGCATCTACAGTTGGCTGCAGCTGGCACCAACCACTTCTCATGCTTCTGGTCACACCTCCCAGACCACCCACCACTCTTGAGTCTCTGCCCTGACTGCTCTCACCCTGCGACGCGGCTTGTAGAGGCCTCCACTGAGCAGATGATGCATCGCGGCATCCTCACGGTCCCGGCCACTGCGTACCGTGTCAATCACCTGCAGATCTAGACATGCTCCACTGCCACTTTCCCTCCTGCAGGAAGCAAGGACAGTGTGCTGGGGAGAAGGCAGGACCATAGGCCAGGGAAAGGCAAAAGCAAAGTTGCTGACAAATCTTTCACAGAAGGGATTCAGAAAGAGGGCCAGTAGAAAGGAGCTTGGGGAAGGGAAAGAGATCACAACAAACTCACAGTAGGTTGGTGACAGATGTCTCTGCCACAGAATTGCGGCTGGGCATAGAGGGCAGAGTGAGGCCTGTGGATGACAAGATGTGGCCTCCCTGCAGGGGTCGAAACCAAAATCAGAAGAAGGGTGGGCCAGACAGAGGGCAATAAAAACAACAGTGACTTATTTTGGTCCTTTTATTTGCTAGATACTCTAACAATATTTTACATATTAAATCTACAAAATCTAGCATACTCATTCCTGCTCTTATGGCTGAGAAAACTGACTTACCCAAAGTCACAAGCCTGTAAATGGCAACACTTGAATCACATCTGTTGACTGCAGAGTCTAGCTATTTCCCACCTTTCTACTTGCCAGAATCTCAATATGGGCTCCAACCCAGGCTGGTTTTTGTACCTACCTATGGAGCCAACTGGGAATTCCCAGCTCCCTGTTTACAAGCCTTCCTGTTGTCCCTTTCCTGCTCTGCTGGTCATCTTCCCACCCACCACTGGCCCACCTGGTCCACAAAGCTGATGGCATCCCGGATGTTGAGTCGGTAGTATACATCCCAAATCTGGTCCCGGATGCGGTAGGCTGACCGTCGCATCAGCAGCTGACTCAGGTACTTCTTGTCAAACTGCTCCCACCTACAGAGGATGCCAGGCCCAGCCCTGAGTATCATCCCCAAGGTCTGGCTGGCGGGCTCTTCCTCAAATGGGGCAGGCACATCAATAGCAATTGACCTGGTTTTCTTGATACGGGTCTTAGCCAGGGAGAATTTGAATAGTTTCTGTTTTTATGGAGTTTACAGTATTAGTGAGAAAACCTGACATTAATTAAAATTACTACAAAGATGTAGAAAATTGCAACCATGACAAGAAACTACCAAGGACAGAGTACTCAAGGATTTGTTCTACTCAGGGCCAGAGAAGCCCTCCTAAGGAACTGATCCCCACAGTTAAGAACTGAAGGCTAAAAAGAAATAAGGTGCTGAGGGAGAGTTCTATCAGAGAAACAACATGTCCAATGTTGTTCCCAGTGGCCAGGCTGAGGGATCATGGCAGGCCCTGAAGCTCTAAAATAGGGTCAAATAATTAGCAGACAGAGCAGAGCACAATGGGGCTGGAGTCTGACAAGGTGCCAAACCATGTAAAGCCAGGAAGGCCACATGGGGGAGACCTGTCTTATCCTGAGATGCCACAAAGGGCTTCTGGCAGAGGTTATCCAGCCTGAACCTGGTTGTGTCCCTTCTTAGAAGGGTAGCACACCCCCATGCTGCCCTGCCTGGTGGGGCAGCTGCTGCTGCTGCTACTGCTGAAGGAGCTTCGGGGCAGCTCCCTCACCTGTCCCTCCAGTAGTGGTAGCCATGGTGCCCCACAACGTCCTCCACTGCAGCCAGAATGTGGTCAAAAGTCTAGAAGGGGGGTGGGTAGGGGGACTGGATCAGGACTCTGCCAAAATAGCAGAAGGGAGAAAGGGACAGGTGGAGGGATGGGGTTCTAGTACCCACGTGCTCATGTAGCTCCTGGTTCAGGGTAGGTTTGTGATGTTCACTCCTCTTCACCTTTAGCCACTTGACCAGAGGTTTGATGGTCAAGCCCTACGAACAGGCAGGAAGTGAGTCCTGCTCTATTCAGTTCCTTGCAGCCTCTCTTCTCTCCCCACAGTTATGCCTTAGTTCTGTCCCCCCACCCAATTATACTCAAGGTCTCTGAAGTCAGGCTCCTACTTCCCCCAATAGAAAAAGCCCTGTCCCATAGGCTCCAAGTTCCCCAGGGCCTACTGGACTCTTTCCCCACCTAGCTTCACAGGCATTCCCACCTGCACAATGACTGTGAAGAAGACTACCACAATAGTAGTGGCCACAAAGTAGTCCTTGGCAGGGACCTTGGTCCTGTCCAGTAGGATGGCGAGAGCAAAGGCCACAGCCCCCCGCAGGCCCCCATAGGACATCACCACCTGGTCAATCTTGTCCAGAGGGACTAGCCGGAACCGATTCAGTACCCATGTCTGCAGGACTACACCTACAGTAGGAGGGAGGGCAGCAGGAGCAAAGCGTTGGGAATAGAGAAGTGGTAGTACCGAGTATCTGAGCTAAGGTGGCAAAAGACGGCAAAGGTGAACAGGGGAGGGAGGTTTAGGAATTGGCAAGGATATAGGTTCAGAATGGGAGATAAGCTGCCAGAAAAAGGTGTTTGGGGAGGAAAATGGGGAAGCAAAAGGTGCTGGCAATACCGAGGGCCCGGAAGAACAGGATGAAGGTGAGGGTTCCTAGCACCAGCCCGGAGTCCCAGGCCCATTTAGATGAATCTACAGCCGAGATGCCAAGCAGCATGAAGATGACAGTCTCAGCACAGCTGGCTAGGGTTTTCATTGTGTATTTGACTGCTGTACGGGACTTATGGGAGATATTGGCCTCCACATACTTCTTACAGCCCAAGCCACACATGGTTACCCTGGAAGAGGAACAAAAAATAGGGCAAGTGAGGAGGAGCTCAGCCTCTGGGTTTTGAGCAGCTTCAGGAGGGGGTATAGCCCATCATAGGATGTCAGACTGTCAGAGCCAAAGCCCAGGGAGACATGAAGACTGCTTAGTTAGTGGTGGCCCTAGATTGGATCTAACTCTGGATCTCCTACTCAGTGCCTCCTGGAGGGGAAAGGGAAAGAAACATGCTCTGACTAGCAGACTGAGGCACCATTTGCATATTATGGGCACCACAATCACTGTCCCCAGGTTTGAAGTTCTCTTCTAGCTCAGTGCACATTCCAGAGAACACTTCAGGCAGAGGAAGATTAGGTTCCTGAGTGCCTGGGACAGTTCTGGATATCCAGAGAGTTCTCCTACATTACCTTATTATTATTGTCTCCTCAGGGATACTTGAGGTAGTTACTCCCATAAGGGCTAAAGGAATCCTATGGATTCCTTAAGGTGCTGTTTTTGTCTGTACTGGGACAACCATCTCCGCTACTCCCTCCCAGCAACCCACCCATGAGGCCCCCAGGACTCACGCAAGAATGGCAGAGAGTGAGGCCATTTCAGCAGTGAGGTAGGCTGCATAGGCGAGGAGGAAGACCAGCAGGGGCTCGATGATGCGGACCCGCTTGGTGAAACGTGTGGTCAGAGCCAGGAGGAAGGCAAAGACTAAGCCCACGGCTGCCCCGCCCAGACTGACCACAAACAGGGAGGCTGGGAGAGGAGTGGGGTTGTCAGCATGACCCTGGCCCAGAACCTTTCTGGGCTGACAATATTCTTGCCTGGCAGAAAGTGAAGGAGGAGCCCTACCATGATCCCCCGGGTTTAAGAACCAGAACTAGGATTCCAGGATGAGCCTTGCCCAGACCCTATTTCTCCACCCAAACAGCCTCTTCTGTCCTGATACCAGGAAGGTGGGACTCACAACCTGGGGGAAGCAGACTTCCAATGCCAGGTAAAAGGGGGAAATACTGACCAACTCCCTTCAGGTAGTCAGTGGCACGCACAGAGCCCATCTCCACAAAGGAGTTGCAGACCTTGTACAGCACCTGAGTGAGAAAAGAAATTCAGGCATAAGAGGGAGGCAGTGACTGGGGCTGCTGGGATGGAAGAGGCTAAAACCCTATTTCTTCCCTAGGAGACCAGGAGGGTCTGAGGCTGCTTAAATGCACAACTAGTTAGAGGATGGCAGCCTGGGGTCGGGATAACTGAGCACTCTCACCACAGTGACCGCATCATTGAGCAGGGACTCGCCAAAGACGATGATAAAGAGAGTCTCATTGACGTGCACCTCCTCAAAGACAGCCAGCACAGCCACAGGGTCCACTGCTGAGATGAGGCTCCCAAACAGCAGGAAGTCCAGGAGGCCAGCTTGTACTCTAGAGGCTAAGAGGGAGAGATGGAGGAGGGGCCAGTAACTAGGGAAGATGACTCTGTCTTGCAGCACTTCTGGGACTAGCCCAGATGCCACACTTACTGCTAAAAGAGGAAGCTCAAACAGTACTCAGAAACATGGGGAAAGCACTGGGCTGCAGGTCAGGAGACTTTAGCAAAGTTTCCTGTGCCTGAAACATGGCTTTACCACTCAACAACTGTGCATGCAAGCTCTGTCACTGTCATATGACTTCTTAGCCATTTCTCTTCATCTGACTACCTCCTAAGACAACTGTAAAGAACAATCCAGAAGTTGCTAAGACAGCCCTATGGAAACTGAAAGGTTAAGGAGGTATTGGTAATTAGAAACTGCAGCAACAGTACCAGTAGCTACCAGCAGGTGGAAACTGACTGCTAACTGGCTTTACTAGGGGGGATAACAAGAGAGAGCTTTCTCCCACACCTGTCATTTTCAGCCAAAGGAATGTGACACACACAGCAGGAGGAAGAAACCTGAATGCAGTATAAAAACCACAAGAGGAACTTGAACACATTAAATAATCTCAGTGATCCTCCATTTTTCCATGAACAAAAAGGGAATAGCACCTCAAAAAATTATTTAGCCAGTGCTTAATACATAGTAAGCACCCAACATATCTTACCTACTATCAGAATTACTGCTAAGATAAGGATTTGATGTCATCCTTGCCCTTGCCCTAAACACTTCACTATGTTATTAGAAAAACCAGGTAGATATCCCCAGCCAGAAATTTCAGGCTTCTTTTTACCTTGGAAGAACTCTGAATTATCACAATCAGGAATGAATCAATTTCTTGGGTCAGGAAACAAAGGCATTAGGAGAAGGCCTAAAGGTAAGGAGCCTCAGTAAAAGGAAGGATAACCTTTGGCCTGGTATTAAGCAAACTTAATGGGCTGTACTTTCTCATTTATCAAATGGGACAAATTACACACCAGTAGGTTGCTATGGAGTCAATGAGATAAGTAAACAGACAATGTCCATTATACTTTCAGGCATTTTATGTATGTATAATATGCATTTTAAAATAATGTAAAAAAAGAAAAATACCCTGACATGACTTTAGCAGTCAGAACAATAGGCCTTTGCAGGAATGCTGAGCTGTGCCTTAGGCAGTAGGGCTGGCAAGTGGCAGTGTGGTAACACAGGCAGGGACACCAGAGTGGTCATGCAGGTTCCTCAGCCTTAGCAGCCCACACATAGCTGGGAGCCAGGCCCCTGCTCAGCTGTCACACTGCAGAAGCAGACTTGACTGGCAGAGAGCTAGATGAAGACTGAGGCTCATTTGGAACACTGCCTTGCACTCCAGATGGGAGGGACCTAAGATGGAACTCCCAGAGCATGCCTCTTGCCAGCATGGGACCTTCAGAGTTGGAGGAGAGAAGAGAGAGGAAAGCCAACTTTCAGGGTCACTTACCCACAAGTCCAGCCTGCTGTAGGCCCCAGAGGGCAGCGCCTGTTGTGAATGCATTCCAGAGTGTTCCCACCACAGCATAGGTGAGGATGGCACCCAAGTTGTCAAAAAACAGCCGACTGGGCATGAAATAGCCTGAGTCCAGCACAATAGGTGGCAGCAGGAAGAGGAAGAAGGTGCCTGGCTCCAGCTGGTACTCAGCTTTCTTCGCCACAGCTAAAACAATGCCCCCTAGCACCAGGCCCAGCAAAATCAGCAGGCAGCTCTCAGGGACGAGAGATGTCACCTTTCGAGACAAGTGAAACACTGCAATACAAGAAGAAGGCAGTAGATATGAACTTAAGGATTACATATCAACCCATAACCTCCCAGTCTTAGGTTACCCGAAGTCAGAACCCCTACCCTGGGACAAGGAAAGAAAAAAAGAAACTCAAAATTTCTACAATCTCTAATCTCTAACAACACTACAAACCCTCCACTACAGCAAGATTTTCACTTGCTTTTTCCTTTTCTAGAAATTTCCCCTCCTCTCTTTCTTCATCCTCCAGGGCCCTCTGCTTTCTTTGATCTTTTTTCTTACTCACTATTTGAATGCTACTGACTCCCATTCAAAACATAGCTGGAAAAATCAAATCCTCCAAAGTTAGGCTGCTTGGGACCCGGCGGGATGACTCAGTGGTCTAAAGCACCTGCTTGGGAAAGCTTGGGCGGATTCAGGGACTGGATTCAGGGACCGAGGTTTGATCCCTGGCACCACATGCTGTGCCAGCCCTGCCCTCAGGGCGGGCTGAGCCAGCCATAAAAATGAGTGAATAAACAAAGGTTCTGAAACAAGAAAACAAAATAAATAAAAAACAAACAAAAAAAAAAAAGTTAGGCTGCTTGGTTTCAAGGACATCTTCCATTAACTTGTTCTGTAAACTTGAGGTAAATAATTTTACCTGTCTGACCCTTAGTTTCCTCATCAGCAAAATGGAAGTGAAGATAATAATGATCTAATAGAATTGCTGTGAGGATTAAATAACCTAGCTAAAAGTATGTGGTACATTGCTTTGTAGTGAGCGGTCAGTTACTACGATAAATGCTATTATGTTACATATGTAACATAATTAGGGCTCCCCAACTATGATGAATATTATATCACTTAAGAGCACTGTAGTAGTTCTTTCAGCCCAATGTACTTATTATATGGGAATGAAAAGGAACTGGTTGTTTAAAAAGCTTTGGGATTAGTAGTTAGATCTCTAACTTCTTCCCATGTTGTCTCTGTGTGATCTCAGACAAATTATTTAATTTAGTTGAACTTCAATCTCTTGTTATCATGGGGGAAATATCTATCTCAATAAGTGAGACTAAGATGGTATAGTGTACAAATGTGCCTAGCACTGTGACAGGCAGAGTAGGTTCTCAACACATGTTAACCAAACATGAATCTGGAGGGAAATAATAACAATCTGTCCATAGGAAAAGAGGATGGGGTAGGGGGCAGTTTGTAGCACTATTGCTTTCCACTCCTACCTTTGTCCCCTAAAATACAGATCTCTGTTGGGCCCTTAGACCATAAATGAACACATCTCACCCCACACAATCCCTTGGGTGTTGGTGGAAGAGGCTTCCTGTTTGTGTGAAACCCTATGCTGAAACAGTGCCTCTTGGCAGCTGTACCCAAAGGGTCTAGAACAGTGCCTGGTACACAGTGGGCTCTACATAAATAGCCTTTGAATAAAAAGAGGATCTCCTAGAAATGAAGCTGTGAGGGGGGTTCTTCTACCTTTGCCCACTTCTCTGAGGATCTTTTTTTCCCTCTAGCTGGTAAGAAGGAGGCTCTCTTCTTCCTCTGCAGATGCCATCCAAAATAGAAAATGCACTATAATACATGGAGGAAACTATAATTGTGACTATCAGCCCTAAGATAGGAACTCTCCCACAACCCATAGGCTTCTCAGCAAAAATAATCCTTTGCTCCAAAACTGAGGCTGTCCCCACCTTGCTCCCAGGCCAGTGGAGTGAGCTCAGCCATACTCTACATTCATCCCTGCTCTTGGTCCTCTTGCTATATAGGGTTTGCTCCTTCAGGGAACCTATTTCACCCTCATCTTCTCAGCATGCACCATCCCTGAAGCCCAAGAACTATTAGAAAAGCCAGGTCTCTGGCAGAATCAGGCTCCCTGAAAGCATTTTGAGTCCTACTTTCCATTATTAATCTCCAGCAGCCAAAGCAGAGTGGAAAGTTCTGTTCTTGCTGAGGCACCCACCGCCAAACAGTGTCTGGGAGAGAAGGGGCAAATTCTAGACTGTGGGATTCTACACGATGGCTGTATTGCTGAGACTGGAGTACAGGCTGTGCCAGCATAGATGGGGAGTGAGTAGCAACGCTCAGCTATAATTAGTCACCCCCACACCAGAGCCTGAACAACAGGGAGAAGGAGGGTCTCTGGTGGGAGGAGAGACCACTGGCTGATCAGACAGGAGGAGGGAGCAGAAGCAGGGAAAAGCAGCTTTATTTATTTTTTTTTTTTTTTAAAAAGGCTGAATGAAATACAGCCTTCAGTGTTGTGAGGACTAAAGAAGGTCAGATGCATAAAAGCACCTAGGGTGGGCAGTACACACTGAAGCACCAATAAATGAAAGGGCCTCCTCTCCTGTGCTGAAAATCTAACTCTGAACCCTACACATGTGAGGAAGTGAGCTACTTCCCTAGTGCCAATGGAAGTTTTTCTTAAGCCTTAAACTGGGCGAATGTGAATTTCAATGAGGGTCCCAGGGTCCCACATGTAGGTACAAAAAGCTAGTGTCTTAAAGTGGGAAGCAGAGTTGAGCTAGAAGGAAGTAACAATTTGGTATCCCAAAAAACGCACTTAGACCTGGGTCTCCAAGGAAGGTTGATTCCTCAGGATTAGGGTGCCTAGGTACCTGGAGACTACCATCCCTTAAGTGTACCCACACATCCTCACCTCACCGCTGCCAGCTCTCTGGGAGGCGGGACATTGATGGGGGCAGGCTACACTGAGGAGGGCCCAATGCAAAGGAAAGAGGCAAGCAAAAAGAGCAAAGGAGCCCAAAGATGGAGAAGGGGGGACTAGCTTCAAGAAGGCAAATTCTCAGAGCTCCTACCGGGGAGAAGATGCGGCGTGAGACCAGCAAGAGACCCAGGAATTGGGTGAACACTGGGATTTGTGTAATGAGAGCCTAAGTTCCAGCACTGTGCAAGAACCCGGCCCGGATAAGGGACCTGGGTGTTGGAGGCAGGTCCGCTAAGGGACTCTGGCCTGGCTCATGCAAGCACAAACGCACTTACCTATTTTGGCCAGGCTGGCCACCAGGATCCAGAGAGCCACCAGGTAGGGCGCCTCCACCTCGTGCCACTGCCAGCGGAAGAGCGCCAAGCCCGGAGGAGACTCGCCCGGCACCGCAGGTTCCTCGGTGGGCTCTTCGGCGGCCCGCGCCGCGGCTAGGGGCAGCAAGAGCAGGGGTAGTGCGGCGCGCAGCATTCTGCAGCTTGCCTAGCCGTCCTCCAACACAGCACAGCCGCCAGTCCCACGTCGCCGCTGCCTCCGCCGCCACCTACCGGGCGCCCCCGCGTCACAAGCACGTGGGACCTGCTCCCCCCAATCCCCTCCCCGATACCCCTGGGTCAGGTCGGGACTCTGAGACCCTGCCCCGGACGCCCTTAGTCTGGATCCCTTCCTCCATCCGCTCTGGACTAGCCCGAGGGGCGGAAATTCCCCAGCCCTGCCCTTCCCTGAGTCCTGAAACCTTGTCCTTCGAGTTTGCGTTCCCAAACCGGCCCCCGCCAAGAATCAGAAAAGTAAGCAGCCATGGCCCTCCGGGGACAGCCGCGGGGGACTGCATGTTGCCAGAGGGGCGGAGGCCCCTGGAGACTGGGCTCAGCTGGAGGGGCGCGGCTCTCTCGTAGCCAGCAGTTACGGCTGGAGCCGCGGCCCGCAGGCTAAGCATCGCACCACTGGGTGCAGACTGCGGGAATCAGTCAGGCCGGGCTAGCAGCGGACTTCCACCTGGGACCCCCTTCAGCCCCCGCCCCACCCAGCAGAACTGCGCAGGCGCGCTAGGCGCTCCCAGAAAGCTGTGGACCGCGTTTACCCTCAACATTCTAGAAACCTTGGACTGGGCTTAGATCTCTAGGCTGAAAATAAGACTTATTTCAAACTGAAAGCCTTTTTTCCACCTACAGTAAATAACAAACTTTTTCTACAAAACTGGAGAGCACCTATGGAATTCTCATTAAACTAAGAATAATCCACGCAACTTTAGGGGATTTGTCTTATCTCGTCCTAAACAGGATTGTCTGTTCTTTCCAGCGAAGCTAAGGAGCACCCAACCCCTTCTCCCAAACTGAGGGGAACATGGACTACCTGCCTCCTCAAACTGACTCATCCTGTTCTTTTTCGAGAAAGAGCTAGCCGTCCTTCTACGCCCTACTGAAAGGAACTGATTCTGTTCTTCCTTCAAACAGTAAAATCTATTTTCCACTTTTTGCTCCAAACTAAGAACCTCTTACTGTTTTCCCGAAATGAGGAAAATATTTTCACTGGCACCTCAAGCTGTAGGATTTCGGGGCTCGAGGGAGAACGGACCAGCCACTCTCTGAAGAAATTTCAGCCCCACCAGCTCCTAACAATCTCCAGCGAAGCTCAACCTCTCTTAGCCCTGACCCTAAAAACCTCTCCTGTCTTCCCGCGCCCTCCGAACCCAAGCAAGCTCGGGGTTTCCCGCCTCCTAGAGAGGAAGCTAACGGGATAGCACCCGGTTCTCTTAGTGGCTGTCGTAAGCCCCGCCCCTATCCGTGTACCCTTAGCGCCAGTTCGGGCCCATGTCTTGGCCCCACCCCTTTCCTCGGCCCCGCCTGGCTAGCTCCGCCCCTCCGACAGCGTCCGGTCCAGCCCGGCCCAAACAGCGGAGCCAGACTAGGCGAAGCTGGCCGCTGGTAGGGACTCTGAGGCTCGCGGTGTGAGCGGGCGCCTGAGCTATGGCGGGCGGGGAAGACCGCGGGGACGGGGAGCCGGTATCAGTGGTGACCGTAAGGGTTCAGTACCTGGAAGACACGGATCCCTTTGCATGTGCCAACTTCCCGGAGCCACGCCGGGCTCCCACTTGTACCTTGGACGGAGCGCTGCCTCTGAGCACGCAGATAGCTGTGCTGCACCGCCTGCTGGGGGCGCCACTCAAGGTGAGGGTGGTGGAGAAGGGTTGAGGCGATTGGAGGTTCAGGTTGTGCGCCATGAAAGCTAGTGGGAGGCGCCTCTCGGGGAAAAGTCGGAGCCGGTCCTCTGCTTCGAAAAAGTGGTAGGCTGGAGCTCTAGGGATTTCAGAGAGAAGATGAGAGCTGGTGGTCCGCGCCAGCCTGACTGCTCTCTCAAAGTGAAGTCTTCTGAAGAAGTGCCGGGGGTCCACTCGCAACCCTTTGCCAGGGTGGCAGCCACCCTGACTGTAGTAGTTCAGACTGCTGCAGACCCAGGAGGCGGAGCTGGGGAGGGAACGGTTTCCACCAGCTTCAGGTGAAGGTGGAGGTGGGGCTACTAGGAGAGGCGGTCCCGGGACGGGCCTCTGAAGGTGGCCCGGGCATGGGGCGGTGTCTGAGGGCTAGGTTGGGACCTGTGGGACCAAATCTCTTTGTTGTAGTTTGGACTCAAGCTAAAATAAGGATGGAGTTCTGGCCAAGAAGGGATTCCATAGGGCGAGGGGAGTTTCCTAGGAGCGGCCGAACCTGGGCTTATTCGGAACGCGGGTGGAAAAGCCCTTTGGGTCACCACTCCTACCCCCCTTCCTCAAGAGGAGGCCAGCGCTTGGAAGAGAGGGCCAGGCCCGGCTAATTTTAAATCTCTGGCCTGCCCTAGTTTGTTCGGGTTCCAAGGCCGACCTTGCACTATGCGGGAGAGGTCTTTTTCCAGATGACCTTCCCTTCGGCGCGGCGCTCGGACCCCCACACGCAGCCTTTTCCGGCCTTCTGTTTCCGGGCCAGGACTCGGGGAGGCGCACTACCACTCCTCTGGATTCCCTGCCAGCCAATCTGCCCTGAGTAGCGGTAGCCGGGAAGAGAGATGTTGATGGGTGGGGGTGCGTCAGCTGTTTGCAGAGTTGCGCAAACGTGCCCTCTAGGCCTGGGGTCTCCCCTGGAATGTGCCTGGGGTGGCAGGCCCCCAGCCTGCATTCCTTGGGCAGCCCCGCCTCTGCCTCCGAGTGCAGACGGCGGAGGGGAGCTCTACGGGCTTAGGGAATAGAGTTTCAAGGCCACACAGCTGGAAAGATGCAGCGGACTGCCCACCTCTATTGTTTTGATGCAGACCCTTCTTGTCCTGCAAATTTGAGGGGGCAAACTGAAGTGGACCTCAAAGAAGTGTGTCTGGCCAGAGGCCCCCGGGCATTCAGAAAAGGGAAAGGAGTACTGAACTAAGGCTATTTAGGTGTCTGGAATTCTTGGTTCAGAAATAAGGATGGAGCACCTGAGGGATGGTAATGTTCCTCCTATATCCCCACTGTAGGACAGGAGGACAAATGCCCTCCTTCACATCAGAAGACAGGTCTGGGAGGTCAGCCTAGGGAGAGAGACCAGGAACCATCCCTTCTCATTTAGAAACCCATCTCCTACACTTGATTAGCATGTATAAGGCCCTGGGTTGGATTCCAAGCCCCACAAAAAAAAGGGTGGTTGGGGGCATTTCCCTACCCTACCAGGTGCCTGTCCTCTGCTCCCACTAAACCCCATAGAGAATGTAAGTCATCCATCCCAAACTCAGAGTGTCTTTGTCATTCCCTTTTTGGATCTCCCACCTGGATTACCTAAAGATGTCCCTTCCCCTTTGGGAAGATTTGGAGGACTGGATGGACATGCTAAATTACAATAGTGCCTGGAGTCAGGATTCCCTGGAGCTGGCAGCTTCTCTAGGAATGGTCAGATGCACCATGATGTGCTCATCCCAAATATAAACTGTGACCACAGGCCCAGAATAGAAGGCTGGAAGAAGGACTGAGAATAGGGCAGAGAAGGAAACATCAGAGAGCTAAGAGAGGGGGGAGCAGGGCCTCTCATCAGGAAACGTCAACAGCTGGTTCCTCCCATCATCCTATAAGTGGGTGCCCCAGAGGTCTAGACATGACTCAAGTCTACCTTCCTAGACTTCTAGAAGGGAGAGATGGCCCTCAAAACCCAGGTATCCCTGTCCCAGGTTGTAGGGCAGAATTAAGAGGGAAAGGTTGTCTGTTCCCTAATTTATCCTTCATACAGCCATCTGGGATCTGGTGTACAGCTGACCTGGAGAAGACAGGAGACAGCCAAAGTATTTATTTCTATCTTCCCTTTCTGAGCATTGGCCTCTATCATCCTTGCACCCTTCATGTCCCTGCACCCATCATGGGTGTGTGCATAGGCTGGGTCTGTCCATCTCTGTCTGTTTCTGTCTGTTGTCTGTCTCTGTTTCCCTCTCTGGCTCCACCCCCACATCCCATTGGCATAGATTTCCCCTGGGGGCTCCCTTTCAAACCTTTCAGAGCTTGAAGGTCTGAGAAAGCCCTTGCTCATTTCCTCTGAGTCTAGGAGGAAGCTGCTGGCCACAGCCTCTGACTCATCTCTTGGTGTTATTGGTGGGGAAGCCTAGCAGTGCCTTGTGTCAGGCCTGGTGTCCCCAGAGGAGCTCAGAAATGTTTTTTCCATCTGTGCAAAAGCCTCTCCCAGCCCCAAAGGCTTATTCCTGCCCTCAGGGGAGAATTGACCCTCTGGCATCTTATCTCCAAACCTAAGGACTTGTCCCTGACCCAGAGGAGAGTTGGTCTTCTGGCATCTTATCTCCTAAACCAGAGTACCCAGTCCCACTTTCTTCTCTGGTAAGGGACTCAAGAGCTTCCTCTGAGACCCACAGGCCCAGCCATGTTTGGAGTAACCCTTGACTTCTTTCTGGGCTCTGGGAAAAGGGACTTGGAGTGCTTCTCTGACTCTCCTGCAAAGGCTGAAGTGTCTTCTTCCTGGAAATAAGGATAGCCCTAGGAATCTGGTCCTTACCAGCAGCTTTTGTTTCCCCTAAAAAGTGGTGGCTAAAGATCAGAGTAAGAGAGAAGATGCTGTCCTGGAATATGTCCTGACTTAATTCCAACCTACCTATTATAGCCTCTCTTTATCATTTTGGACCCCTCATGGCAAGGGGGTGGAAGGTGTTTTTTTTACTATTTTTGTTTTTTGGTGCCGGGAATCAAACTCTGGGCCTTGTGCTTGCTAGGCAGGCACTGCGCCACTGAGCTACATCCCCGGCCCAAGGGGGTGGAAGTTTAAGACTGACTTGCTAAGATAGAAACCTACTGAAAGGGTCCTGAGGAGTCTCTTGTGATGAACTAATCTTTTTAGTCCCTGCTATGAGAGTTTTCTTTGGAAGACTAGAAAATTGGGTTGTGGGCATGAGTTGCTTTCTCTGAAGCCAGCATGTTCCATCTCCTGGAACTTTCTGGGCTAGAGAAGCTAGGCTGTAGCATGGTGGGGGACACTAGGGCCCTGGTCTGCGTTTGTTACCCTAGCCTATATGTGGTATGTTCATTTGTGTTTCCTCTTGCTGGAACTGGGAGGACCAGTTTGGGGTATTTGCAGAGTCCAAGAAGCTGAAGGGGTAGTATCCAGCCCTCACTCTATTTCTCCTTCAGGGTTCCCTGGAGAACTTCCAAGGCTCATCTACCCAAGATCTGGGTCAGGTAGTTGTGTTGCCTGGAGCAATTTGCTGAGTTTCTGAGTCTTAACTTCCTCACCTGTAAAAAGACTAGCTGGAGAATCAAGGAATAGGCAGCTTGATATCTAGCACAGAGAAGGCATAACAAATGTGGTTTTCCTCCCCAAGACCCGTCCATGTCATCTCATCTAGGAAGCACAGTCTAGCTGTAGACCCATGATAATAGGCAAAGGAGATCTTCAGAGTACAGGGTCCTGTGTTTAATAGGGAAGGAATTAAAAGAGGCAGTAGACCAGTTATTTCCTAGAGTCCTTCAGCATGTGATTCTGGCCTCACTTCCATTTTCCTTGCTCCCTGCCCCTAAGTAGTCATTCCCACCTGATTATACTGTTATAAAAAATATTAAAAGAATAATCTCCATGGCTCTCTTAAGTTTGACCCTGCTTATAAAACCATATGTAAAGTAGTCCTAGCACCTTGAGCAGCTGAGGCAGGATGATCACAAGTTTAAGCCCAGCCTGAGCAACTCTGCTGCTTAGCAAGGTTTAGACTCAAAATGAACAGTAAGAAGTGGCTGCAGGAGCCAGGTGTGGTGGCGCACACCTGTAATTCCAGCACTTGGGAGGCTGAAGCAGGAGGATTGGTGCAAGTTTGAGACCAGCCTGGGCTACAGAAGTAAGCTCAAGGCCAGCCTGAACTGCATCAAGAGACCCTGTCTAAAAAAACGAAGACGAAGACGAAGATGAAGACGAAGAAGAGGAGGAGGAGGAGGCAGGAGATGTAAGGTCCTGGCTTTATTTATTTTTTTTAAACTATTTTTTTATTTATGTTATGGCTGGCTCAGGCTGCCCTGGTGGTGCGGGGGGGGGGGGGGGGGGGCGCACTGGTGCAGCATGTGGTGCTGGGGATTGAACCACGGTCTCTGTGGTTGCCTAAGCAAGTGCGTTAGACCGCTGAGCTATCTCGCCAACCCTGTAAAGGGGAACCTGGATAGAGCACTTGCCTAGCATGTGCAAGGCTCGTTCCATCCCCAGAACCACAAGAGAAAAAAGATTAATAAGTTATATGTAGCCAGTGGGCTTAGCCTGCCAGAAAAGCCAGAGTCTGGAAAGTAAAGTGTGGGGCTGAGCCTGAGAAGAATGGGGAGGGACTCTATGCCAAGATAGAGACAGAAGTGAGGAAGACAAGAGCCAGAATGTTAGCCTGTATTGTGTGATGACCCTACGCATGTCAGCAGAAACCAGGATTTAGTCTTGCTCAGGCCTGGCCCAGTCCCAGGGTGTGAGAAACAAGGCCCAGAAGTTTGGCTCTCAGAATGATGACCCCAGAAAGGAACCAAGCATGTGAGGGATAAGTACCATCCCACTGACAGGAAGTTTTCCTTTTTATTGCCTGTTTGACTCTAGCTCACTACTAACTACCTCCACCCAGGATGGACAGCTGGGTGGGGACACACAATCCTGGAGATGGGGTTAGCCCTGGATCACCTTTTCAGAAATGGAGCCCTGGTAGGCTTGAAAAGGTAAAGTGTCTCAGGAAGTTAAATCTACCACTGTGAAGAAAAAAGGTTAAACTCTATTGGCTGGGGAAGCTAAGGGAGGTGAACCACCTAGACTTCAGGCCCCTGCCCCAAATGGTGTTGTAGAGGGAAAGGGCCATTTTCTATTCCTCTAGAATAGGAACAAGCACAGGACAGCATGGTGGGCCAAACTCCCCCGTGGTTGTGTTCCTTTGCCCTGTGCATAGCCATACTTGGCCACGTACCCGAGTGTGTGAGTGATTATCAGGTATTGTATCATCAGCCTCTGGTGTTTACAATGTGTACAGCCGTCTGCACCTGCCCTCTTTTAGCTTTCATTGAAGTTGTGATTTGACATTTATTTGTGAGCTTTTTCTGAGTCAAACCTGTGCTGCACTGGGCTGGAATGAAGAGAAGGTCGAAGCAGTGGCAGGGTCTTGCTGTGTCCTTTATACTTAAACTAGCCTGATTTATGAGCGTATGAATGAATGAGTTGTCATATATGTGAGTGATCTGCAGGGATATCTGAGGGACCGTGATTGTGGGATAGGTGTATTCCACTAGGAACCTAAAATGTTGAGAGAGCTGGACCAGAATGGGAGTGGAGTATGTAAGCTCCTGAGTTACTATGTGGGAAGAAGGATCAAGAAAATTGTGAAGTTGTTCTCAGCTAAGTTGCTCCTGAGAAAGAGGTCCCGGCCTTGGTGCCCTATTTCAGGCCTATCCCTGATAGTCAGTGGAGAAGATGAATCTGTTCCCAGGGACAGAAAAGAAGCCAGGCCACCTTAGCAGTCAGGGGAAGGCAAGCAGCCAAACAGGAAGTGGTGCAGAAAACAGGCTGAAGTGTTTGTCCTATGTTCCAAGGGGGGTCTGGAAGTGGGGTGGGGGTGTCACCCAGCAGTGGCCCCACAGGCTAAGCTGTCAGGAATAAGCCAGGTCAGGCTAAACAGGCAGGAGCAGGGGTACTAAACAGGCAGAGGCTGGCCTCCTAGTCGCCCCAGGAGACCAAAGGCAGTTAGAAGCCTTTAAGTGGAGTCCAGAGAAGGGCAGGGCTGACCAAACAGCAGGATAAATGTTGGCATTAACTTGTCCATTGAAATGGCAATCAGAAGACCCCTGCCTCTCCAGAGATGGGCCTTCCCTGCATCCTGACACTGCAAGGGCTAGAGTTACTGAAGTGCAAGGGACTTCATACAGACCTGCCAACACTGTGCCATGACCATGATAGCAGGGAGAGTTGTGTTGCCCTCTGCAGTCACCTCTTCAGGCACTTCTTAGGGACCAAGTGCTATTCCTAGTGCTATGATGAAGAGCCAGGCTTGGGGGAGGGAAACGTAGGAAATAGATACCCGGGTAGAGCATAATGTCCCTTCCTATTACAGACCTGGGTTTCAATGTTTCATGGTACACTGAGTCAGACTCTGAAATTAGAAGTCCAGCTATACCTGTAGCCTCCAGGGGGAGAGGGCAAAGTCCCTGAAGTGGACAGGGAATGGAGAGTTTGTGGATCAGCCCCCATTCCTTACTGTGCTACCTGCAGAGTCAAACATGCTCCCAGCTCTCCTGCTTGGGTTTGTACCTCACTGCAGACTTCACACTTATGGCTTTAAGGCTTTTTGGCTGCAACCTATCACTCCACAAGGCTGTGACCTTCCTCAAAAGCACAAACTTCCTATTTCCTGTCCATGTCCCTTCTCATTTGCGATCATTAGCCCATTTATGAGTGCTGTTATCTACCACATGTTGTGCTAGGCTCTGTAGATATAGCAGGAAGCCAAATAGGATGCCTCAACCTGGACAACACAATGAATGAGCAAAGAGACTAGAGTTAAGGATAAGCTAATGCTATGCCAAAGGCCTCAGAAGGTATCCACAAATAGAGGATCATAAAGCATTGGTCAAGAAGACTTGGCAAAAATTTTCCCTTAACCTGAAACCTAAAGAATAGGTAGGTATTAACCAGGGGAAGAGATGCTATGTAAAGTGGACAAAAAAAGATTGGTACCTGAAACAAATGGGGTCTGCATAGTAGGCACTTTAGAAACAGTTGTTAAAAAAAAAGAATTGCTGAAAGAAAACAAAGCTACAGTGTAAAGCCTTATATGCCTCTCTGCCCCATCCCAAGCAGGAGGTCGGAGGTCATAAGGTCTCCATACATACCTCTAGGATATGAGCTAATATAATGAAATGCCTGTGGCAGCTAATTTTTTAAATAATTAAAAAGTGGAATATACCCTTAATCCCAGCACTCAGAAGGCTGAGGGAGGAGGATTATGAGTTCAAGGCTAGCACAGGCTATATAACGAGTTTGAGACCAGCATGAACTATACAGCAGGACTTTGTCTTGGGGAGAAAATTTCTTTTGGCTTATGGTTCTGCAAGTTTTAGTCTCCCTTCCTGCTTTTCTGTGGTACTAGGGATTGAACCTAGGGCTTTCATACTGAGTCATATCTCCGGCCATTTTTTCTTATTTCCAGGACCGGGGTTCAAACTCACAACCTTGCACTTACCAGGCAGGCACTTGTGCCACAGAGCTATCTCCCCAGCCCCTTCAGCTATTTTTTATTTTGAGCCAGAGCCTCACTAAGTTGCCTGGGCTGGGCTTAAATTTTTGATCCTCCAGCCTTGGCCTTCTAGATTGCCCAGGTTACAGGAAGATACCACCATACCTGGCAAAGGTAGCCCCATTTCTTTGGGTCTCTGGTGAGGATGTCAGTCACATTATGGTAGGCGTCTGTGGCACAACAAAATGCTTACACATCAATATCCAGGAAGCAAAGAGAAAGACTAGACTGGCTGGGGTCCCATAAACTTTCTTGAAGATACCTGAGAGCCTTCTACAAGGCCCCACTGCACAAAAGTTTTACCACTTCACACAGACCTTTGGAGACCGTCAACATCCAAACTAGCACCAGTCCTTAGAGCTGTTCCCTTTGCCACCAGCTGGAGGATTGTGCCCTACAAGTGTCTCCTTCTGGATACTACCTGGATTTGGAGTTGTCTTTGGAAGAGCAGCGGGAGATGCTGGAGAGCTTCTATGAAGAGATCAGGTCAGAGCCTTGGAAGAGAGGGAGCCCTTGCCTCTCCTCTGCAGGGAGCTGGCATGGATGGAACCCCACCCTTACGCCCTCTAGTGGCCGGCTCAGGTGTCAGCACTTGAGGGTACACTTCATTGTATCCTGGCCCCAGGGAACATGCCAGGGGAATCCCAAAGCCTGGCCCCGAGTGACTTGCTATCCAGGGTTGGAGGGAAAACTCTGCCACATACTTGAGATACCTGCATTTGCACATATTCTGTCTTTCTACCCTTGAGTCAGAGTGGGGAAGGAAGGAGCTAGGCAGGGTTGGCAGGTGGAGATGTTTGATTGGTTTGATTCTGGGGGACAGGACCTGACGAATGGGCTTGGAGTGGCTGATGAAACTTCTTAATTCTAGCAAAGGCCGGAAGCCCACAGTGATCCTGCGGACCCAGCTCTCCGTGAGGGTCAATGCTATTCTGGGTAAGTATGTGAAGGAGCTGTGTCCAGCAGTCCTTCCCTGTCCTCTCCACATAGCCCAGCTGGCCCAGTTTCTTTCTGACCTGTGCTAGACTAGATGGAGTAGAATCGCAATGGGGTGTACTCACCCACCCTCATAGGCTAGGAATGACATCACAGCTAGACTGCAGTGGTGGTCATATCAAAGAGTGCCCAGACAGGAAATGGAGGGCAGGAAAGTTAGAGAATTGCAAAAAAAAAAAAAAATTACTGGAAAATTACAGTTATGTTCTAGTAGAGAAAGCCAGAGTTTGTATCCCTGTGAGGGTTTCATGCCTATCTACCCTCTTGCAGAAAAGTTGTATGGCTCCAGTGGCCCTGAACTCCGCCGCTCTCTCTTCTCACTGAAGCAGATCTTTCAGGTGAGGCCCAGGAGTGGGCTTAGGGTGGGTGTCCAGCTTGAGCCTTCCTGAACTTCTCTCTGGTGCCCCCAGGAAGACAAGGATTTGGTGCCTGAATTCGTGCACTCAGAGGGGCTGAATTGCCTGATCCATGTGGGTGCTGCTGCTGATCACAACTACCAGAGCTACATCCTTCGAGGTCAGCGCCACTCCTTCCCCAGGAGCTCTAGCCCCATAACCCACCCCCCAACCTCTTTCCATTTCTGTGTCCCCAGCCCTGGGCCAGCTGATGCTTTTTGTGGACGGGATGCTGGGGGTGGTGGCCCATAGTGAGACAGTGCAGTGGCTGTATACACTGTGTGCCAGCCTGGTAAGTGACCACGCATCCTTTTCCCATTGCTTCTCTCTGGGCCTCAGTTGCTTCTTCTGCATAGTGGGCTAGAATGGAGCAAGTCTGAAGCCCCTCTAAGCTTAGAGAATTTGAAGCCACGATCTTTCTGGCTACACTTCTGTCTGGGTCCAGTCCCAAGAATCCTTCCCACTGCCCTGCAGGGACTGATACATGTCTGGCCCAAACCCTGCTCACACATGACATTTCCCCTCAGTCCCGCTTGGTGGTGAAGACGGCTCTGAAGCTGCTACTAGTGTTTGTAGAATATTCTGAGAGCAATGCACCGCTTTTCATCCAGGCAGTGAACTCTGTGGCCAGCACCACAGGTCAGAATCTTTCTCCCCCTCCCCTACCACTCAGACCCCCCCCCCTCTCGTTGTGGGACCAGGGATTAAACTCAGGTCCTTGCATTTACCAGGCATGTGCTTATTCTACTGAGCTATCTCTCCAGCCCCTCAGAGCCCTCTCTTACCTGCCCCATATAATCACTCCTCTTTCTGTGTGGCAGGTACTCTCCCGTGGGCCAATCTGATGTTCATCCTAAAGGAGAAGAATGGTGCTGATGCTGAGCTATTGGTGTACACTGTCACTCTCATCAACAAGGTGTGGGTGGGGACTAGGTGCCACCTATGGGTGGCTGGGGCTTCTGGCCAGTGGTTGCCATGTCTCAACCCTAGCTTGCTGTCCCATGCTGCAGACGCTGGCAGCACTTCCAGACCAGGACTCCTTCTATGATGTGACAGATGCATTGGAGCAGCAGGGCATGGAAGCACTGGTCCAGCACCACCTGGGCACTGCTGGCACCGATGTCGACCTGCGCACACAGCTTATGCTTTATGAGGTAGGCTGGAAGTGAGAGGATGAAGGAAAGAGGTGTAGCTCCCCACCACCCTACCTACCTAATTCAGGTGTTCACCCCCTGTTCCACCTCTGCCAGAGCAACCTGCGGTTGGAGGATGGAGACATGGAGGAAGCTGCAGCTGCTGCCACTTCAGGTGGCCGGCGGGAACGAAGAAAGCCTTCTTCAGAGGAGGGCAAGAGGAGCCGCAGATCCCTGGAGGGTGGAGGCTACTCTGTGTGTGCCCCGGAAGCTGGGTCAGTACTAACCTGAGTAGATGGGGAGTAGTGAATCTGCCAGGTGTGGCTCTGTCTGCTGACAGATTCCTCTCCTCCAGCCCCACAGGCCCCACCTCATCAATAGGCCCCACCTCATCGATAGGCCCCACCTCCTCCACTGGCCCTATGCTGCCAAGTCCAGTCTCCAACCCAGCAGGCTTAGCCTCTGACCTCCATACCTCCACGAACCTCTTTCCTATTTCCTTCACATCCTCCATTGATAGCTCTGGAGAGAGGAGCGTCTACAAGTAAGTGGGAAGATGGTGGCAGCGCTCAGAATCCTGTCTCCAACTATCCCTCCACTTTGTGCCCTTTCACGGGCCCTCAGCCTCCTCTGCCCAAACGCGTGCTTTCCCTTTCTTTCCAGACTTCACCAAACTGTTCCTGTTTGGTAAGTGACTGCTGGGTGGTGGGGTTCAGCTCTGTCTGGACCCCTCCTCCTGCAGCTGCTCTTTTATCTCCTATTGTTCCAATTCTTTTTGCTTCTTGTGTCCTCTTTCCTCCCTGTCTTTGTTTCTCTGCTACCCTTGTCCTGTTCTTTACCTCTACATCATCCTGCCCTGCTTCATGTCAGTCTCTTCCCTGTATTTCTAGTCTCTGTGTCCTGCTTCCCCTCCCACCCCATGCCTGGGAAGGAACTGTTATCACTACTCAGGTCTGTGTGGGAATAAGTGGGTTTGGGGGTAGAACTGGCACCACAGTTACCATCTCTTCCTCTCATCCCTCAACCAGGGCCCCAGAGAGCCCACCTGTCCCCCAGTCCCCTACCTGGCAGGGGGGGCTAGAGTAAGTACAGAAGCTAGTCTGTGAGGCCTGCCGTGTGCCAAGGGCTTCAGCACTGCTTCCCCATCAGGGGCTTCCCCAGCCCCATGCAGCCTGAGCTAGAGGGCTCTCAGCCTCCCGCACCATCAGGCTTAAGCCTTAAGTAACCCAAAGAATACGCACTGGGAAACAGTTCACTAGCATCATAGTTGACTCTGCTTCATTAGTGATACCTTAACAGCTTAAACTAAAATGGGGGTACATATCAGCTTTGGAATAGGGCAGGGAGGGGATCAAGAGTGCTGTGTGCTGTGTGGGTCGGGGAGCAATCTAAGATTGAGAGAAGAGCAATGACGGGATACATATAGGCAAGAGGGGCCAGAAAAATATTGGGTCACTTTCATTATTTCAGTAGAAACTGAGTACCCACCATTTACCAGACCCTTTCCTGGACATGGGCTCAGAAACTTTTAGGTACCCCAAGGGAGAGACTGCCTGATATCCCCATTGGGACAGCCATCCTCTTCTCCTCCTATAAGGGTTTCTGTCTAGTCTCAGAATAGAAAAAAGAAAAACTCAACACAGCATGGGCAGCAGCAATGTTGCAAGTTGGATGTTAAGCAGAATTTTTCCCTGTATTTTCACCAAAGAATGCTGGGTTGGCTATAACTCTTAGACATAATAAAAAGCTGGCCTAGGCCTGGGAGATAGCTCAGTGGCTTAAGCGCTTGCCTGGCAAGCACAAGGTCCTAAGCTTGATCCACTGTACCGAGAAAGAAATCAGGAATTGAAAAGAAGCTGGCCTTTAGGGGGCCGGGTTCTGCTCAGTGCATGGACTGTACCCCTGTGCCTGTGTGTGCCCACAGTGAGGGTAGTGGTGAGGAGCCGGGAATGTAATGTGCATCTCCCTGGGCTGGACTTGAGACAGGCACCATCACTGACAAGTACCTTCCCTCAGAGCCCGGTTTCTGGAAAATATGGCAGCAGCAGAAACAGAAAAGCAGGCTGCGCTGGCCCAGGGCCGGGCAGAGGCACTGGCAAAGGCCACATCAGATGAAGCAGATGGACCCCCAGGTAGGTAGGCATGTGAGCAGAATCCAGAATACACCTTGTTATACACAGAATGATGCTGATGGTTTCTTCCTTTTCTTTAGGCACTCAGGAACTGTGGGGCTCCCCAGAGCCAGGCTCTGTACCCAGAACACCCCAGAGCACTGTTTCCCGACTTTTGCTCCAAGCCCAGCAGAGCCTTGAGCCAGAGCACAAGGAGCCACTGACACCACCAAGCCCCAAGGCTGAGCCCATCCAGGAGATCTCTACTCGGGTATCCAAGCTCTGCATTGGGGACCTGGACTTCTCAGATTTGGGGGAGGATGAAGACCAGGACCTACTGAATGTGGAGTCTGTAGAGGCTGGAAAAGGGATCCCACCCCCACCACCTCTACTCCCCTTGCAATGTGGAGGCGCTCCACCTCCTCCACCCCCACTTCCCCTATCCATCAAAGGCCCCTGCTCCCCACCTCCACCACTGGCTGCTCCTCCTCCCCCTTCAGCACTTGATGGCGCACTCCTCCCCACCAAGAAAAAGACAGTAAAACTCTTCTGGCGGGAGCTGAAGCTAGCTGGGGCTCATAAAGGCTCTGGAAGCCACTTTGGGCCCTCCTCGACCCTGTGGGCCTCGCTTGAGGCTGTTTCAGTGGACAAAGCACGGCTGGAACACCTGTTTGAATCACGAGTGAAAGATGTGCTTCCTTCCAAGGTAAACCCTAAGATAGGAGGAATTAGAACACAAAAAGCTGAGCCATTCAAGCTAGCCCCTCTGAGACAAAGAACTGAGTGGGATTTGGGGCTCTCAAGGGATTGGGAGCTGGGTGTAATGGTGCACACCTATAATCCTTGCACTTGGGAAGCTTGGGCAGGAAGACTGCCTTAAGTTCAGGGTCATCCTGGGCTACAGAGACAAATCAAGGACAGCCTGAGTTGCATAGAGAAACTATCTCTCAGCCTCTTCCAGTTGCCAGCTATGGGATCATTAAGATGTTTAATTTTTAAAAAATCTTTTATTTGGTACAGGGTCTTGCTATGCAGCTCAGCTTGGACTCCTAGAGGTCCTGTCTCAGCCTCCCCAGCACTGGGATTACAGGTGTGCGCCACTACACCTGGTTTCAGTGGCCAGTGGGCCTGCAAGCCATGTGGCACCAGGGATCAAACCCAGGTCCTTGTACTTGCTAGGCAGGCTCTTAAGACATCTCCCCAGCCCTCATTAAGCTATTTAAAGGATGCTAGAGTGCCCTCTTCAATTGTTGCCCCAGCTAGTATCTTCCTAATCGGACACAGTCCTTCCTCAAATTCTGCAGAAAGCTGGTGAGGGACGCCGGACAATGACTGTAGTCCTGGACCCCAAGCGCAGCAATGCCATCAACATTGGCCTAACCACTTTGCCACCTGTGCATGTTATTAAGGCTGCCTTGCTCAACTTTGATGAATTTGCTGTCAGCAAGGATGGCATTGAGGTAAGGATACCCTGTGTGTATGAGAGGAGGTGGAAGGCCTGGCCTTCCCCTTTGGTCAGTGGGTATTTGCAAATCCTCCAGTAGTGACCACGGGCTTGATAGGGCATTCACCAGTCCCTTGGACTCCCCTGACATCCTAAGGAAGAGTTGGGGCCAGAATTCTCAGGCCTACAACTGAGGGATCTATGTGGGGTGATGGCTGCATCCTCAGAAACTACTGACCATGATGCCCACGGAGGAGGAGAAGCAGAAAATCCAGGAAGCCCAGCTAGCCAACCCTGATGTTCCCCTGGGCCCAGCTGAGAATTTCCTGATGACTCTTGCCTCCATCGGAGGCCTAGCTGCCCGCCTACAACTCTGGGCCTTCAAGCTGGACTATGACAGCATGGAGCGGGTATCTGGGTCATGGAGTGGGAAAGATAGTATGGATGGGCAAATGATGATAACCATGTAATCTGAGGGCACCTGGTCCCCCACACCAGGAAATTGCAGAGCCACTGTTTGACCTAAAAGTGGGCATGGAACAGCTTGTACAGAACACCACCTTCCGATGTATCCTGGCTACCTTGCTGGCTGTGGGCAACTTCCTCAATGGGTCCCAGGTAAGTGGAAAGCACACAGGTTGAATGGAGGTCAGGGCTCTGGAACTATCCAGGCCCAAGCTCAGAGAGTGTTCTTTTAGAGCAGCGGCTTTGAATTAAGCTACCTGGAGAAGGTGTCAGAGGTGAAGGACACGGTACGCCGGCAGTCACTGCTGTACCATCTCTGCTGTCTGGTACTCCAGACCCGGCCTGATTCCTCCGACCTCTACTCAGAGATCCCTGCCCTGACGCGCTGTGCCAAGGTTAGCATCAACCAGAGATCAGACTGAGATTGGCTGTGGTACGGTGTATGCTATTTTCTGGATCTGGGTCTTCCCACTTCTTATTTGAGCTGCTATGGCAGGATGTGCTCAGGCGATAGGTAGGTGAACTACTAAAATTTTTTTTTTTTTTTTAAAGAAGTGTTGTTTTTTTTTTTTAAAGAAGTTTTTTTTTTGTTTGTTTGTTTGTTTTTTGTGGGACTGGGGTTCAAACTCATGACCTTGCGCTTGCCAGGCAGGCACTTGTGCCACAGAGCTATCTCCCCAGCCTACTAAAATATTTTTTGTCTTGGCCATACCTACCGTCTTTGGGTCTGTTTCTCTGCCACTATCTCCAACAAGTCTTGTTTGTTTCCTGTAAATCAAACAGATTAGTCTGTTTCTTGCATTAGACTATGTGGCTTTAGAGAACATAGGCAAAGTCTCGGCCATGTTTCTAGGGCCAAGGCTGGCCATGTTGGCTCAGGAAGTAGCCTCAGGCTGTGTGTTACCTATGGTAGGATAACATGCATTCATTTGGTTATTTTTATTTTTATTTGTTTTTTGTCTTTTTGAGACAGGGTCTCTCTATGCAGTTCAGGCTGGCCTTGAGCTCACTTTTGTAGCCTAGGCTGGTCTCAAACTTGCACTGATCCTCCTGCCTCAGCCTCCCAAGTGCTGGGATTACAGGCGTGCGCCACCATGCCCGGCTCATTTGGTTATTTTTTAGACAGGGTCTCACTGTGTAGTCCAGCTGGCCTTGAACTTGTTTTATAGCCCTACATGTCTCTGAAGTTGTAATACTCTTGCTTCAGGCTTCTAAGTGCTACAATTATAAGCAAGTACCACCAGGCGCAGGCCCTCACTTATTTTTCCAGGTAGACTTTGAGCAGTTGACTGAGAACCTGGGGCAGCTAGAGCGCCGGAGCCGGACAGCTGAGGAAAGCTTGCGGAGCTTGGCCAAGCATGAGCTGGCCCCAGCCCTGCGTGCCCGCCTCACCCACTTCCTGGCCCAGTGTGGCCGTCGTGTTACCATGCTGAAAGTAGTGCACCGGCGTGTCTACAACAGGTAGGGGTGTGAGACGGAGAGGCAGGACTACCACCACCATTCCTGAAACACCAAGCAGGGCTCCACATCCCTTCCCATTCCAACTTGCCTAGGTTCCACGCCTTCCTGCTCTACCTGGGTTACACTGCACAGGCAGCTCGTGAAGTGCGCATCATGCAATTCTGCCACATTCTGCGAGAGTTTGCACTCGAGTATCGGACTTGCTGGGAACGGGTACTGCAGCAACAGAAGAAGCGGGCCACTTACCGTGAACGTAACAAGACCCGGGGACGCCTGATCACTGAGGTGAATCCCCTTCCAAGCCACAACTGCCACTCCTGTGGTTTTTTTTCCCCTACCCACCTATGTCCCTTCTCCAGACAGAGAAGTTCTCAGGTGTGACTGGGGAAGTCCCCAACAATCCATCTGTCCCAGTGGCCGTGGGGAGTGGGCCAGGCCAAGGTGACGCCAACAGTCACGCCAGTATGAAGAATCTGCTGACCAACAGGATGGAGGATGCCACACATAGCCGCCGCAGCAGAGGTAGAACCCATAGCTGTTGGGGGGAGTGCGTCCTATGCCACCTTGGCCTGACCTCTCTACCTGGTCTCCTTCAGGCATGGTCCAGAGCAGCTCCTCAACTGTGCCCATAGCAATGGGGCCCTCCACTACACTGCCTGATGAAACCCCAGGCTCAAGTTTACCCAGCGATACATCCGATGAGATCATGGACCTGTTAGTGCAATCAGTAACTAAGAACAGTCCTCGAGCCTTAGCTGCTCGGGAAAGGAAACGTTCCCGTGGCAACCGAAAGTCTTGTAAGTATGTTCCACCAGCCTACTTACTGCCCATCTTAACCCCACAACCCCATCCAACCATTTTTTTTTTTTTCCGGAACTGGGGATTGAACTCAGGCCCTTGCGCTTGCTAGGCAAGCACCTATTGCACTAAGCTATCTCCCTGGCCCCCTTCAACCCTATTCTGTCTCTGCAGTGAGACGAACATTGAAGAGTGGGCTTGGAGATGACCTGGTGCAGGCACTAGGACTGAGCAAGACTCCTGGACTGGAGGTGTAAGGGTGCTACCTCCAGGAAGTTATCTAGATGCCAGCCTATAGTGTGAGAGACTGGAGCAAAGAGGACCCAGAACAGAATTCTGGTCCCAGAACCCTGTGCCTAGGGGCCAGTGCTTGTAGCAGTATTAGGGTATGTGTGTATGTTTGTACATGTGTTGTGTGTGCATGTGTGTATATGGGCTCCCTACTCAGGGAGTAAAATAAAGTTTTCTTAGCTAATCTAAGAGTCATTTTCCTCAATTTGTGTGTCTGTGTCTGTGTGTGGTACTGGGAATTAACCCCATGGCCTTTGTGCTAAGCTATATCCCTAGTCCTTTTGTCTTTGTTAAATTTGAGACAGGTCCTCATCAAAGCTAAATGGCTCAGGATAAGATCGAACTTGCATTCCCCATACTTCAGGCTCCCTTACACCACAGCCAATTCTTTTTCCTCTATCAATGCTCCTGCCCATACGTGCATATCATAGGACTAGTTCTTCCTGCTTTGTCCTCATTATCACACAGACAGCCAATAGCCACATTCTAAAACATTTATTTATTTAACAGTAACCTTGGGCTACTTTTGGCCCTGGACTAGGCACTCACTGCTCCAGGCACAAAGGACATGCAGCCTGATAGTCACCCAGCAACATATGGCCACAATGTTCATGACTACAATCGCTTCATCTGCCGCCGCTCCTGTCGGCGCTGCCGTTTTTCATTATGCTCTGGTGCTGGGGTGCCACTGTCTGCTGTGAACCAAGGGCCCAGCACATTCACCCACAGGAGGTAAAGGGCCCGGCCTGGAGCCTGGGAAAGAGAAGATAACTTTAAGTCTGGTGCAGAGAATAAAGGTGGGGGTTAGTGGCCCTTTCTTAGGAATCCCAGCCCACACACCAGAAGCCAGAAGGACCAGATGTAGAGCGAGAAGCAGCTGAGCACCTGCACAATGGCTGTCAGCAGGATCACATCCTTGAGGTGCCTATGGATAGAAGGGATGTTACAAAGGCAGTAGATGGGTCCCTGTTCCCTCCTACTCCCTTCAAGTTATAGGTTATGGGTCTTGGGCTCTCTGGGCCCCAGAGCCCCAGCCCTGAGGCCCGCTCACCTGGGCTGGCGGTGGGGGACACTCACTCTGCCATTCCCTGTTCCATGTTGAGGTCCATGCCACCATCCATCAAGGCCCCATCCTCAGAGAAGGCTGCACGAGCCATTGAGCACATTGAATGGTAGCTAGCCCCATATACAGCCAAACTAAAGGCCAGGGCAACCTGCACAGCAAGAATACAAGCATCAGAAACCAGCCATTGACCCTATAGACTCACCCACTTTCCAGAATAGAGACACTTACCCAGGCCCAAAATGAGGCAGATGAATAGAAGAACACCAGTGTCACAAGGCAGTAAATGGCCTGCAAGCAAATGCAGGATCAGGTTGAGGAACAAATGCTACTCCCAAACCTAGGGGTTCCCTCAACTCTGACCAAGAATCAGACAAGGTTGTAGGAGGAGCTAGGCTTTTCTTAACAGGGTCAGTAAAGAGCCCTGCTTTCTGAGTCTGAGTACCCAGACTCTGCTGATACCCAAACCAGCCTAAGAATAAAAACCTTTGTGTATCTGGGGTACAAAAGGCTGTGAAATCCAGCTGGGACTCACTCCATTGCTTTTTATTTTTGCTTTATTACTCAGCACTTTGTACGTGCACTGATCCTTTCTGGGGGTTTTGCTGTTGGTTGGTTGGAATTTTTTGGTGATGGAGGCTAATTTCTCACACAAGCTAGGTGAGTGGTCTACCCTTGAGCCACACACCATTTCTTTTTCATTACAGTCTCTCTTTTGGTGCCTTGGCTGGTACCGCTAACTCTCACCAAATAGATCTGAGAGTTGTGGAACTAACTGGGCACAGAAGGAGCTGGCACTTACATTGGCCCCCAGTATGATTCGCAGGTAGAACTTCAGGGTCTCTTTGTTCTCTTCAAATATCTGCTTCTTCCCTCTAGTGCCCACTTTGCCCTTGGGCTGCAAAGGGATGATGAGATGCCGTCAGCTCTCTTCTCAAGCACAATCCTCACTTTCCAAACCAGACTGGTTAGGTACTCAAACTTCATATAGTCCCTAGGATGTCCACCCCTCCTCCATCCCATTCGGTTGAGAGCTGACACTATTCTTTATAGCACCTCCACCTATGACCGCTTCCTCCTGGCTCAAAAAGTAACCTTAGCCTAACATCTTTTCTAGCTGGCTTGGTACGGTTCAGCTTTGGCCTGACGACCCCTCCAGGGGCCCTCTTTGAGTGGTGTTGAATAACTCCCTCTGCACCCTCTGCTGCGGTAGTTCAAATCTGCAAGTGATGCCCACCCTTCCTCTAGAAGTAGTTCTTGTACGGTCCTGCACCACCTCCCCCGCCCACCCCCAAATCCTGCGCGCTGTAGTCTGGACACTGGATAGCGCCTCCCTCTGGCCCACCCTACATCCCTGCTGTCCTTCGCCTGTTTTTACTGCCTCAGCCAGGAGCGATTTTATGATGGACACCCTTCCCTACTTACCGCCATTATACGACGCAAATAACCAGCAGGGGAAACGAGGGCAAGGTTCTGAAACCACAATCAGTAGGAACCACATCGGCAGAGCATTACACTTCCGGTGCAGACCAAAGTCGTCAGTTTTTTGGACGGAAGTAAGGCCTACTTCCTTTTTAAGCACCGCCTGCAGAACCATGGGGACTACACCTCCCAGAAAGCCTTGCGCGGGGGCGGAGACTGCAGAGATGCGATGGCGGAGTCGCTGCCCGTCGAGGTGAGAGGAATCCGTCCTCAGCCCTAGCTCTGGACAGGCCCCGCCTTCGGGGTCCCAAGCTTTGCAGAGGGGCTGTCACCTTGCCCCGCCGCTCTCGCCTAGTGGAAACAACCCGCCCGGCAGATCCCGGGACCTGCAAGGTCTGGATAGCGACCCGCTTTGGGGCCATTCGGTTCCCTTAGCTTGGGGAACCATCCTCTTTTTTCCTCCATTGGCCCCAGGAGATGGCTGCCCTGTCACGTCATAAGGACAGACCTCCTGACTACCCTCTTTTCTTGAGACGACCATCGTCTTCCCCCGCAGATCTGGAAGATATCCTTTCCATCCCATCGTCCCAAAAGGGTAATCAGTCTTAACCCATTGGCCCCTTGGGATAGATGGTCGTTCCACTGACAGCGGGAAACAGACTGCTTCCTCCTCATCAACTCTGGGAGTGGTCCCTGAAGTCCTTCAGCGAAGACAGACTTGCTCCCCAGACCCAAAGCCCCTAGTGATGGCTTCCCCTACTCCTTTTGCACCAGATGTTTGTTCCTTTTGCTTAGCTAAAAACAAGAATGCTCTGCTGTGGTGGGACAGGAGATAACAGATTTTGTTCTCTGTGGCGACTGGGAATGGCTTCACTATCCTTTTTGTCCTGAAGGTTGTCAGCTCCCTTCTGCTGCCCATAATAGATAACACACTCTCCCATCAATTCTAAAGTGCTCACTCTTAGGAAAAATAAACCTGCTCCCACTTCAGTGAGTCCCATTCAATGGCGTCCTTTTCTTAATCCTAGAGTATATCCATCCATGCCCATAGATCCCACCGATGATCAATCATATCACTTTTAGCCCCTTAGGATTTGAGTCATCGGATGGCTACTCCATCATCATCCATTATCTCCTCTAGTCCCTCTACAAAAACCACCCTCTTCTCAGCTTAATAAATGATACTCCTTTCCCCAATAATAGTTTGTTACCTTCTGCCTCTGCTCCTGGTTTAGCTACTCATCCCAAAAGACAGGATAGCTACTACCTTAGTTGAAGAAGGGTTCCTTGCTGCCCTGGGAGAAGGGGGCTTGGTGAGTCCCTGTCCCCAGCAATACTGTTCCCTATGCCTTCCCTCTCTGGCCAAGGATGTGTTGCCAGTCATTCTGCTCTTAGTAATGATCTTCCCTGTCCCCAGCAATACTGTTCCCTATGCCTTCCCTCTCTGGCCAAGGATGTGTTGCCAGTCATTCTGCTCTTAGTAATGATCTGCTTTATCCCTCCACCTCTTCCCTAAGCAAACTTTTGGTGAAAATAGATACAGAAGACCATCTGTTCTTAATCCAGTAAATTCTGTCTGCACACCTCTTATATGCTCAGCAACTGAAAAGGGAAGATCAGAATGAGTCGGTGAAGTCAAGTTTAAGGAAGGGCATCTTAGGAAAGACACCCAAAATACAGTTTCTAGGACTGTAAGGAGGAAGGATTGAGGAAGGTCTGGGATAAGAAGGCCCAATCAGGAATGGCAATACTGACCCAGGAGTGGGGATTTTGCCTGGAGACTACCAGGGAACTCTGAAGGTTTTCACTGGAGTGTGCTGAATGGAGAAAAAAAAAATTTAGGAAAAATTAAGACAACTATAAATTACAACTACAAAAAGCGCAATAGCAAGAATGAAGTTGGAGGCAAGGATGTCACATGGGAAATTATAGAAGGAATCTAGGTCTGGAGTGGTGAAAACCTGAGTTACTGAATTGTTGACGCTGCAAAGATAGAACTATTAATAACACATCCAATAACCATTTGTAGATCATCTGGTCTCCATAAAGCTAGATTTTTTTAAATCTACAATACAGGAACTGAAGCTTAGAGAGGCCAAGTGCTTTACCTAAGTCATACAGCTAAGATGTGATGGACCTGAGGCCTGAATGAGTCTAGGTTCGCCTGGCCTCATTTCATACTTGTTTGTGGGAGGAAGGGGGAAAGGAATATAAGTCTGATGTAGTCCCAGGATCATCAAGTGGGATACATTCTTGGCATTGAAGGAAGAAGTTAGACCAGGGATAAAGTATGAATTTTGGTTAAGGTTAAAGTCAGGGTGGGTTGAGAATTAGTTCATGGCTCAGTGACAGAGCATTTGTGCAAGGATCTGGACCATACCCCGCCAAAAGTGATGGTTGAACAGTTAAAATAAAGAACCCAGTGAACATTGGCACTGATCAATGCTGGACTACCACTTGGCAAACAGGACAGTATGAAGCTCTTGAACTGTTGGTTATTCTTATTTTTATAAACAAGATCAAAAGATCTAGATCTAAGCTCTGAGAGGAACAGAGAAATCCAGAAACAGGGCACTTGGAACTGCTAAGTGAAGGCCTAGAAAATAGTGTCATAGGACTCAGGGAAGATTCTAGAAGAAGACTAGTTAATATCATTCCTGGCCTCACCAGTGACCTCTTTCTTAATCTATTTTAGCACCTCCAACCTCAGTACCTGGAGACTACCAAGGAACTCTGAAGGTTTTCACTGGGGTGTGCTGAATGGAGAAAAAAAATTTTAGAAAAATTAAGACAACTAGAAATTAAAACTATAAGTAGTGCAATAGCAAGGATGAAGTTGGAGGCAAGGAGATCACATGGGAAATTGTAGAAGGAATCCAAGTCTGGAGTGGTGAAAACCTGAGTTACTAAATTGTTGAATTGCAAAGGTAGAAATATTAATAATGCTTCCAACAACCTTTTGTCTGGTCTCCATAAAGCTAGATTTTTTGAATCTACATTTTACACATACCAGCCTTGTAGAACAGGTGGAGATTCATTGTAAAGATGCTTGCAGGCTGGAGGAAGAATTGAGTACACCCTGAAGCTTTGGAGCCAAGATGAACGAGAAGGCCCTCAATACACTATGGTGCTGTCAGTTGGATTGGGTTTGGAAGGCCTCCCAGCTCTAACAGCCTCAAATGCCCTGTCTTTTTTTTTTTTTCTTTAGATGCTCACGTATATCCTGAGCTTTCCTTCCCAAGTTAGGTGTTGTTGGGATGGTGTTTTAACAGCCAGCTTAGAAGGAAAGTTGGCAGTGGAGAAGATGGAGAGTGAGTTCCCAGAGCTGGCCCTGTGAGGACAGGAAGGAAGGAGAGGGGCTTCATAGAATTAGAGGAGCACCTGACATGTTATACCCTGGATCTATGCAAAACACTATGCTGTGATACTTTTCATAGCATCCTGTTTACATCTCACTACAATTACCATTTTATAGATAAGAAAAACCAGGCTTAGATCAGCTGGCAGAGTAGAGGGTTGAGCTAGGTTTTTCTTGCTCTAGTGCACCAGGAACTTTCTATTTAACCAAACAGGAAGTTTGATTCTTGGGCTCCCCTACCCTGCCTTGAGATAGAGTCGCCCTATACATTCTAGGCAGGTCTTGAACTCTGTGTAGTCCAGCTTGACCTCAAACTCATAGCAATCCTCTTGCCTCAGCCTCCTGAAGACTGGGATTACAGGTGTGTACCCTTACACCCAGTTGAGAAAGTTTGATTCTTGACAGTACAAAGGTACACCCAGATGGGGATTCAGTAAAAATTTATTCTCAATAAAGATGTTTGCAGGCTAGAGGAAGAATTAAGTATACCCTGAAGCTTTGGAACCAAGATGAACTAGAAGGCCCTCAATACACTCATGGTGCTGTCAGTTAGACTGGGTTTGGAAGGCCTCCCGGCTCTAACAGCCTCAAATGCCCTGTCTTTTTTCTTCAGATGCTCACGTATATCCTGAGCTTCCTGCCTCTGTCAGATCAGAAAGAGGCCTCCCTTGTGAGTCGAGCTTGGTACTGTGCAGCCCAGCATGCCCTTCGAGAGGTATGGTACCCAGCCCACCCACCTGGTCTGTCTCATCTCTCACTTCACCTCGCACATGGCTCTGCTCATACACATCATCTATCCATCTGTTCTTTCATATATATTATACATTTATATATACTGGCTTGGATGAGGAGTTTGGACTATGCAGATGAATATGATGTAGTCCCCTAATGTGTTCATAGTCCAATGAGGGAGAAAGATTAATAATATGAGCAATCGCAAGGGCATGTACTCGGTGTTGTGACACTGAAATGAAAGGGTGCAACAGGGACATGAAGGACATACAGAGATTGGCCAGCAGTATGAGGGAAGGACTCTGGAAGGAACAAGATGACAGTGAAGGTCGGTCCCCTAGCATGGGTGGAGGCACCCAGATAATGGAAACAACCGGAACTGAGATATATGTGGCAAGTAAGACTAGAACAGGGCCACACAGCAAGCTGGAGATACCTGAGGTGACGGACTTGGGCTCTCTCCGGTCACCATCACCTGGAAGAATGTTCAGAAAGAAGTGATGGTGTGTGTATTATCTCAGAATTCTGCTGCACAGTACTGGAGAGACTGAGTCTGAAAGGGCTATGGAGAAGCAGCCCTGGCAGGAGGGGAGTGCAGGCATCAGTGCTGGTTTCAGTGATAGCTCTTGTTTTAACTTTGCTTTTGATTATCAGTGAAATTGAACAGTTTTTCCCTTTAGCTGACTAGTTTTTCTTTCTTGTTCTTTATCCATTTAACTAGTAGTTTGTATTTTTCTTACCAATTTATATGAACTTTTTATACACTAAAGAGATTAATTCTTTGTTTATTCAAATATATTTCTAA